>WIGN01000607.1:0-14374 GCA_014235955.1 Colletotrichum sojae
CAAATCCCGTTGCCTGATGGAGTTCCACAGTGTTTGCGACGCAGCACTGCAAATTAGCGCCACGAGCCACGAGCTAGCGACCGATAGGGCTATTGGGCAAGACATGGGGTGGCCATGCAGCGGCAGGGGTTGAGTTGGAGGAGGAGGGGAGGGAAGACGCTGGCCGGGGGACTCTTTCGTGATGGGCCGGCCGCCTTTTCGGACGCGAGGAGAATCGAAGTGGCTGGGCAAACAGAAGGCCTGGCGAGCGACGCACACCAAAGCCGGATCACCTCCGCTCGAACTCCAACCAGACGGGCAATTCGACGCCGCTGGCAGCCACAGCTCCGACTCGTCGTCAAGCTGTCAGCCCATCGACCGCCGCGCTCCCTCCCTCCCTCCCGCGTACCCTCCCGCGTACCCTCCCGCGTACCCTCCGCTTCCCACTGCCAGCGGGCTGTGCCGCTATCGCGCGTTAGCTCGTTGTGCAGCCTCGTCTCACCCGTTGTTGCTTCAGGGTCTCGCCAATTCTTTCAGCTGGACGTACCGAGTCGCTGATTCGACCTGGCAGGAGGTTTGGCTCCCTCAAGCATCCCTCTGCTCCAACGCCCCGACGACCAAATCCTGTTCTGACCCAACGTCCCTCGATCTTCTCGACTCGAACTCCCGATCAATTTCAATCGAAAATATCAGACACTCCCGACAGCACACCCAGCTCGAAACCTCTGTACACCAACAACGGGCCACGGAAATCGGCGGCATACCTCGAACACGTCCTGAACGTCCGGAACACCGTCGAATATGGATGCCGATCAGTTCAGGATAGCCCTGGAGCAGATCAATGACAACGTCAACGACGATGACAAGGAATTGTTCGTTGCCATTGTGGCCCTCGTCATATCCGTCGTCGCCCTGCTCGCCTCCATCCTCCAGGTTGCCCAGCAATACTACGCATCTGCCGCTGGATACTCTAGTTGTGGCGAGAAGGCAATAGGGAAATGGGCCGAGGCCACGAGGCGCGATCTGAAGCCGTACGAGTTCCGCTTCGAAGTTCAATTCGAAGCTCCCGTCATCTTCCTGTGCCGTCCGGGCAACGACAAGGGACCCGTGAAGAAACAACCCATTTATTTTATCGACGGAAGCGAGCAAAGCTTGAAAGATACACGTGCCGAGCTCAAAGATGCCAAGAATGAAGGAGCGCAGTCCGACAAGCAGGCGCGAGAGACGGCGAAGCAAGCTGTTCACACTGCAGACAACGAGCTTGCTTCGTGGGTCACTCTACTTTCCGCCCTGCAACAGATGGAATTCGACTCTAGAGAATGGCAGAAAAAGAGATACGAGGAACAAACGAAGCCCTCGCAGCCCCCCAAGAGCAACCAGACGCTTGCTGCGCGAGAGGACATAGACCGTCTACTCGACGAGGTCACTGGGAGCTACACCTTGACCGTGGCGGTCCAAAGAAAGCTCAAGAGCTGGGACACAATGCCAACGAACATAAAAAAGCCGTACGCAACCACGACATGGTGTCACATCGTAGAGATGCTTGCGCTCCTCGGCGTCTACTGGGTCGAGTTTGACAGAACACTGGACAGGTATCGCGGAGAGGGCAACGGCTACACGGTAACAGGTGCCAATGTCAGCGACCTCGGTATCATGTTCACCTTCCAAGTTCATGGTCGCAACCGTTTCGAGTCCAATCGAGTCATCCCCGTGGACGAGGTGAAGGAGCTTTGCTTCGGCTTCGTTCCGACCATCTACAAGTACAAATCTGACGAGCGGCGTCTGAAGCTTCCCATCGACGAGTCAAGGGACCTGTCTACCCTGAACTTTGCAACGAACAACGAGATTGGCGAAACACTCGTGCTCATTGGCTGCAACACCAACACTGTAAACTACTTCTCGGGCGACGGAAGCGCCCGAGTTAGCCACCTGTTTCCTGGTATGTACTGAGTTCCTATTCCCCTACGGTAAACGCATTCGAGGCTGACGGTCTCTGCCTCGTCCAGTCGCCTTTGAAATCGTTGGCATGCTGGCGCAGACCCTCCACATCGAGAGGAGTGCATTCCGCCTGCTTCCCAACCCAACACGATTTCGATGGGACACGAAAAATTTCGACCTGCCTAGACTTCTCACGGCATACGCCTACCAGATGAAAAAGCTCTATGGAGGCAAGAAGAATCCCAGCATCGTGACGAAACGAATCTGGAGAGACATCAACAGCCTGCAAGAAGAGATTACGAAGATCCCTCGACTAGGGCGTCGAAACGAGCTGAGTTTGCTGCTCATGGATGCCCTCCACGTGGCACTCGACCATACCGACGAGATCTTGACGTTCAGACGGAGGGAAAGCCGACCAGGCATCGTCAGGGAGTATACGACAAGGTCCAAGCTGATGCGTGCAGCTTCCGACAAACCCATGCAGGTGCCCGAGGACCACAAGGAGACGGCCCTGGAGTTTGAAAGACGAGAGATGGTGCGCGACGTGCTCCGCAGCCACATCCAGGAGGTTCTCTACGGCTTCAACGCCAAGGTCGGGAAAACGACGCAAGACCCTTCTGGCAATCCCATGATCACAGGCACGAAGACGAAGTCGCGGTTCGAGGCGATTGACGCGGCAGCTCCCGAACTCAAGCAGAACAGACTCATGGAAGTGTACTTCCGAACGGTTCGTCAAAAGGTGCTAGACGAGGCACACAGGTCAGCGGAACGCAGAGAAGAAGAGAAGGCGCCGCGCAAGCCCCAGGTCTCGGCGCCTCCCGGCCACGGGCTCCGGCGCGCGCAAACGGCTCGAACAACACGGACGATAAACACGGCCGACTCGACCGACGACGAGTCGGAAGAGGATGAGATGCCCATGGAGAGCCTAGATGACATTGAAGACGACAGGGAAGAGCCGATCGACTTGCTGAACGTACAAGAGAGCCAGGAAATCAGCCACGAAGATATCTGGTGCACGTTGGTTTTCCGGATGATTTGCTGGCTGATGCTCCACGACTTCCACAAGAACGACACGCAAGTGGCCAACAAGAGCGCCCTCTTTGGCAGTCGATTGCCGGTATACATTGCTTGATGCGCCTGCGCAGTCGGACAACGTTGAGAGGCAGGCTGATTAGAAGGGGTTTTGTGCAAGCATACGAGGGCAACTCCATAACGCAGTGGCATCACTACTGCGGCGCGATAGATTTCTCGGTGTTAATTGACGAATGACGATGACGATGATTAAAACCAGCCATGTCTTGGACAGCCATGCCTTGAAATTCTTCGCTGTCTGCCTCCTTTGCGGTCCAGGCTCCGTCTGAATCCCATGAAGCGAACCGAAGAGGCAACAAGGACTGCCGGGTCTCTGGAGAGCCATGGCCGGCGTGCGGGCTCAGGTCGTCACTGGTTCGTCAGCAGCTGGGTGTTTGCAGCTTCCATTCCTTGATCTCGGCATGCTCTGGGGGGCTTGTTGGCTTCGACTCGAGCAAGCGGCGCGGACCTCAGGGGCTAGGCCGGATCTGGGCGAACAGCGGCAAACAGGGATTCTGGGCGGAGCAGCACAGGGAGGGGAACCATGGCTGGCAAGAGGGAGCCCGCCGTCCTTGAACGCCGCAATGAACGGTGACAAAAGGCGTTCTGAAAACAAGCACTATGGAAAACCGCGACTTCGCTAGCAAAAGAATTTAGCTGGAAAGTTTCACCACGATAGGATGTCTGGTACGAATTTCCGTGCAACAATATCAGCACGGAGCATGGAATTCGACTTGCGATGGCGGCGTACACTACTCCGTATGCAACCTTACGGATAGTATTGAACCTCGGGACGGGACTGAGACGGCTAAGGCGCAGCGCCTTCACAATGATGGCCCTCGATGTCACGCAACGGAACTCCTCTCCAACGGTTCTCCGGGGCGATGGCTGTTGGGTTTGCAGAAGAAGTCTTCCATTTAATTCGCGTTGGTGGTGTTGGTTGCGAGCGGAGGACGAATGCGGCGCAGACCCCGGGCCAACGAGGGTTAGCCTGCAGCATGTGTTGCTATTAGCGTACCACCCGCAGAAGGAACCCATCTAAACCTAGACCAACAGGCAGAGAGATGGTTCTTTAGACGCCCGAGATGTGATGGGATGTGATGTCGTCCAATGCGACGCGCATCTGTGCGGGTTCGACCAAGGCTTATCGAGCGCTTCTGGCTCGCTTCGCTTCGCGTCGCCTAGCAGGGCGGCGCCAGACGAGATGACGAGATGGTTGAGATGTTTGTCTCGAGAAGAGTCTCGGTGGCGCCCGCGGGCTGGGGACTTTTTCTTCTGTCTTTCCGGGGCGAGGCGGTCGCGCAACGGACTTGTCTAAGACAGAAGCCAAGATAACGACGGGGGGGGAGGAAGTTTGCCCCTGACTGAGTGACTGACTGATCAGTGGAAGGGTGCGCTTATGTCAAACACATATCTGGTCATCTGTTCTACGAGGCAAGAGCAGTCGAGTGGGAATGCAAGGCACGCCGAGCGCGTTCGCGTTTATGGGTTTTCACGGGACTTGGCGTCATCAACTTGGACGCGCGACGAAGGCGTCTCGACGTGAGTGAGGTCAGAGGCGGATCGATTGGGGCGGGAGGGAGGCTTCCCAGCGCCAGCGACAGCTTTAAGGCCGGGCAGGCAATAGCCCGCTGACTGTATCGCCCGGTGTTGGATGGAGCGCGTCAAAGGCCCAAAGTCATTATCGTCGATTCGATTTTAATGGAACTGGAAAGGGGCAAGGACCGAGGGGCTGGGTGACAGATACCTGGCGAGCCATACGTGTAGTGTACAGGTGCAAGTACCTTGCGTGCTACCAGGGGCGCCCGGGCGTTCCACGCCCATGTCCCTGTTCCAGGAGCCCACGCGAGCATCCCAGGCTCTCATGCTGTTTCGGGAAAAGGTATCTCTGTCCCGTGTTTCACAAGTGGAAATACTTGCGCTTCTATCAGGGGCAGTTAGCCCCGCTTTCTAGTGGTTTGGAAGGGTGCGAATCAGCCAATGAAGTGGTGATGTGATCTAGATGGCAGAGATGTGGAGGCACTCTGCACCTGCCACCGTTCAAATGCATGGTACCTAGGTCTATGCCTTCCTACTTCCATGTCTGCCTGCCTACTCAGGGAGGCACGACATGTGGCGCGGTAACGAGGAAGATGCGAAGGAAGAAAGCAAGAACGCACTGGACCGCGATTGCTGACTGTAGTGCTCCTCCGTGTGACTCGACCTGAAAGGGCATAACATCACACTGGTGCAGCTGGGAGGGAGCAAGCAGGGACGGAGGGAGGTTGGAGAGTGGGAAGAGGCAAGAGCTGGGAGAGAGTGGATGCTGTTGATTCAAGGCAGACGAACAATAGATTGTGCCCGACATTGTGATATTGGCGGTATGATTATCTCGACAACTTGCTTTGCCCTCCTTTGGTGAATTGTTTTTTGGTACCACTTGCTTGTTCAAGGATGGTAGGATCTACCCAGCTTCACTAGCGTTAGTTTGACTCGGAACAGAACACACCGCTCAAAAGACTTTTTTTTTTTTTTTTTTTTTGTTGCATCGCCATCACAACCAACACTCACGGAGGGTGGAACTCGGGATGGGGAGTGGTAGAGAGGACACGTGAAGTACCTCCCTAGTGTGTTTTGGGTGATTTGGTACCGGCTCTGTTGGTAGACACTGACACAACACCACCAAAAGTCATCAACACATCCGCCCAGGTAGTGCCCATTGCCCACTGCCTTCTAAGTTCTGTCACTCCAGCTCCAGTGTCCTGACGGCTCCACCTGCAGTGATTCAGTCAGGTCCACTGTCCACATCACGTCTTGGTCCCTGCCCAGGCCCCTCAGTGTCCCAGATGTCGTGCCAGCCTTTCGTCAGAGCCATTCCATGGCCTCGACCGCACTCGGCATTCCAAGATCCTCTTCGCAAAGCACCTGGTCGCGAAAGAAAAAAAAAATCAAGGGGGAATAAGGGCCAAACAAGAACCGGAGCAAGCCGGTCCAAACAGGAAAGGAGACGCCGCACCACGGGCAGCACAGGCACCACGGGCACCACCTACTACCACCACCACCAAGGACCGTCACCATCACCATCGCCGTCGCCGTCGCCGTCGCCCGGGCATTCACCACTCGCCAATACCATTCGCGACATTCTTCATCCCCTTTTGACTCGATACATTCCTCCGTCCCCGGCACTCTGGCCTTTTTGAACTTGGGCAGTCGCACTGGACCCCTTTTTGTGTCTCGTAACCTGCCGCGTCCTCCTCGACCTTTCCTTTTCGACCCTTTTTTTTTTTTTTTAGTCCACCTCCGACCGCCGTTTGCCCGCCCGTCCGCCTGGCCGCATTACTGACCGACGCCTTCTCGAGGTTCCTTACATACTAGAATAGGTACCTAGCAGTACTACTTACTCCCTGTGTGTTCTCGACGCAGGTGCTCTGCGGTGTGCTTGCTGCCTCCTCGCGTCGCCCCCCGTTCGGGTGCAAGTACCGCTACCGGAAGCCGGCGTCCAGTTACGGCGCGACCTTCTCACCCCCGTTCGCCGAGGTGCACTGCACTGCGCTGTGCTGTAGGAGGTGCTTCTGCTTCTGCTTCTGCTTCTGCTGCGCCCGGGGCCCCCGTCACCTGCCTCGCTTGCTTGTCTTCAGGTGTAGGTAGGTTGGGTCGAGACTTCCCACTGCACTGGTTTGGGGGAAGAGAAAAAGAGGACTCCACCTCCGCGCCTATAGCGACTCTACTTGTATAGGTACCTGCCCTCCCCGCGCACGAGGTGGCTAACCTGCCAAACTTGCGCCCTAGCCTCGTCTCGCGTTCTTTCACCAGACGTACCCATACACATCTTCCAAACCAGGTGGTATCCATACCCGTACCCGCAACCCGCACCCGTGCCCCCGTGTGCGTGCTGCCTTGCCCGTAATCCCGCCCGCCACCTTTGAAATCCCAAACCCTCCAGGTCAATCACAACTCTCTGCTCTGTCCCGCCGCCGACCCCGATCCTTTCAGTCCCGTCCCTCTCGTCCTCAACCATCCCCCCCTCTTACGGCCTCCCACGACCATTCTATCCTTCATTCCTCCCTCGGCACTTGATACTCGACCATTCAACCCTCACCATCACATCGTCCACCATGACGCCCTCGCCGGGTCCGCAGACCAACGCCGTCGAGGTGCGTCGGCCTCGCTCCAGCCAGACCGTATCCATCTCCGCCGACGAGAACACGAACCCCGTTCACGGTGCCGACTCGAGCCTCCAGTACCGCGTGTCTGAATACACCGAGACAACGACCACAACGACGACCACCACCACAAAGCGTACCTACCCCCCGGTCTACCTGCGCGAAGTTCGTCCGCTGCATGAGCTCGACTCCAAGGAATACCCTCTCGCTTCCAAGCCTCTGCCACCCGAGCTTGCCAACTTCTCCTTCAGCGTCAGCGGCTCTTTCGGATCGGATGCCACGTCTGACGATCTCTTCGTTGCCAAAAAAGTAGGACCCATCCACCCTTCGTTTCGCCGCTCTTGCTGCGTGTGCTGACGTCCTTTGTGTGTTTGCAGCGCAAGGCACCCCTCACCGCCGATAGGCAACCAGCCGGTCTGCTCAAAGAAGACGAGTCCAGCCAAGAAGCCAGACGCAACTCAGATTCGCCCTCCGATGTCTGCCAAAGGAGAACAAGACGGTCAAACGCCCGCGATGTCTCCCCTCCTGCCCAGAACGCGTCCCCCGTGCTTCCCTCGAGACCCTCCCGAAGTGCTAGGTCGGCTGGCTTGTCGTTTCCCGAGGATGCATCCCAAAGGCTGCGACGTCAACTCGCCAGGGGTAAGCAAACCGGCTGCTTGGCCACGCCAGACACCTCCGAGGTCGTCGCCAGCAGTTCGGAACGTGTGACGCGACCTCGATCTCTGCAACTCAACCGCTCGAGCCACACGCCCGAGTCTGGTCCCAGCCAGACAAACACCCTCGAGGCACCCAGCCCCATGGGCAGCGATGCCCTCACGGTCTTCAGCAGCAACGTTGCGACGCCTCCCATTACCGATGCCGATGCCGAGCCCTTCGTTGATGGTGACGAGTCCCTGCAACAGGCAATCCGAGCCGTTGGCCACCGGCCTTCGATTGATGCTGTGGCTGCTCAGGATGCTAGCCTTCCCAGTCCGAGACTTTCGCCCACGCTTGCCGCCGCACAGCTTCACTCGAGAGATTCCGAGGACGAGGATGCAGTGTCGCCACAGAGCAGTGCCCTGGTCAGACGAAACGTCAGTTTCCGGGATCGATCGTGGCTCCAAGAGTCGCAGACAACCGAGGAAGGCGGGTATGCTTCGGACATGTCCCTGGTTCCCGACGAGAATACGTCCCAACTCGATCATCTTGACCCCCACACGGCCGTGCTCGATGCACAGAGCATGATGGAAAAGTTCGACGCCATGCCTAATGAGATGAAGAGTTTCGTCATGTACAACCTGCTTCGCCGCTGCACAAGAAAGACGTTGCGTCTCGTCGCCGATGTTGTCACCCCGGCGTTGAAGTGCGACTTTTTCAAGCAGCTTCCTCTCGAGTTGAGCTTCCACGTGCTCTCGTTCCTCGACCATCGTGACCTCTGCCGAGCCGCCCAGGTCTCCAAGCACTGGCGGAACATCGTCGACACGAACGAGACGGGCTGGAAGGAGCTTTTCGATCGTGATGGCTTCACTCTTCCTCCCGGCGAACTTGACAAGGCGATCATGCAAGGCTGGGGGTGGCAGGACCCCGTTGGTGTCATGGGAGCCGAGGTCGACTTGAGTCGCACCAGTCGGTTGAACTCGGCGGATAGCGAGCTGACCAAGACGGTGGCCAAGCCGGATCCCACGACCAAGCTCCGCAGTCACAAGCGTAAGCGGGGTATGAACATTCCAGGCGCCGATCGATCGAAGCGGAGGGTCAGCGGCCAGGACGCCGCACGGAACGAATCCATGCAGTCTGAAGTCAAGCAGCACAAGTCGGAGGGCCCCCTCTCCGCTGCTAATGCCGCTGCGGCTGCCGTGCCCAACCCGCAGCTGGGCATGCCGAGCTTGCAAAAGCTGCACCTCTTCAAGTCCCTCTACCGTCGCCACTACATGATCCGTCAAAGCTGGACGAGCGGAAAGGTCAAGCCCGGGCACGTCGCCTTTGCTGCCCACCCCCGCCATGTGATCACCTGCCTGCAGTTCGACGAGGACAAGATCATCACTGGTAGTGACGACACACTCATTCACGTCTACGACACAAAGACGGGCAAGCTGCGAAAGAAGCTCGAGGGACACGAGGGCGGTGTGTGGGCTTTGCAGTACGAGGGCAACATGCTGGTCTCGGGGTCCACGGACCGATCCGTCCGCGTGTGGGACATCGAGAAGGGGCTCTGCACTCAAGTGTTCTATGGCCACACGAGTACTGTGCGATGCCTCCAGATCCTGATGCCCACGGAGACCGGAAAGACGCACGACGGTAAGGCCGCCATGATGCCTTCCAAGCCACTGATCATCACCGGATCTCGTGACAGCCAGCTCCGGGTCTGGCGTCTGCCAGAGGTTGGCTCCCGCCGCTACATCCAGACCGGCCCGCCGGCAAACGATGCCGACTGCCCCTATTTTATCCGCACACTTTCTGGTCATACGCACTCGGTTCGCGCCATCTCTGCCCACGGCGACACCCTCGTCAGTGGAAGCTACGACAGCACCGTCAGAGTATGGCGCATCAGCACCGGCGAGTCTCTCCATGTTCTTCATGGTCACTCGCAGAAGGTTTACAGCGTTGTTTTGGACCACAAGCGCAACCGTTGCATATCCGGATCCATGGACTCTCTCGTCAAAATCTGGGATCTGAACACTGGCGCTTGCCTGCACACCCTGGAGGGTCACAGCCTGCTTGTCGGTCTGCTCGACCTTCGCGACGAGAGGCTTGTGTCGGCTGCCGCTGACAGCACTCTGAGGATATGGGACCCCGAGAATGGTAAATGCAAGAATGTTTTGACGGCGCACACTGGAGCCATTACGTGCTTCCAACACGATGGCCGAAAGGTCATCTCCGGAAGCGAAAAGACAGTCAAAATGTGGGATATCCGCACCGGCGAGTGCGTGCAGGATCTCCTGACAGATCTGAGCGGAGTATGGCAGGTCAAGTTTGACGAGCGACGCTGCGTGGCTGCCGTACAACGCGACAGCCTCACTTACGTCGAGGTGAGCACCATGATGCGGACTGTAAAAGGGTTCAAATGCTAACTATCGTGCTCCCAGATCCTCGACTTTGGAGCTGTTCGCGACGGCAAGCCCCCAGAAGAACTCGGCGAGCGCAAGCTGCTCAACGAGCCGGAAGTGCGCGCGCTTCTTTCGGAAGATTTATAATGAGCAATGCGAAGGACAAAAACAATATGAACACGACGCAGCAAGAGCTTTAACGGACCAGTACCTTATGACGAGAGAAAACCACAGCATCATTCGGAGGCAAACCACACGAAGGCATAATGACATTGGTGGGAAGGGATTCGGACGGGAACATCCTTGATTGGGCTCGCGGCGTTTTTGACGGCACTGGGTCGGTGACGAAAAAAAAGTGGCGTTTTTATCTCTTTTGTCGAGCGCAGAGCGCATATACCACGTCGTCGTATGGCTTAATGTAAATATTGGACGCAGGAACAGTCGCAAGACGGGCAGGGGTCTCACGACACACGCTGTTTGGTGGCGGCTTGCTTATCCGTTCGACAAAGAAGACAGGAAAGGCGTGTTTGTCTTCTTCCGCAGGTTATGCCGAGACTGGCGATCGCACATACATTGAAACTTTCTTATCTACTTTTCTACCTGAATTGGTGATGCCCAAAAAGTGATGCGGGCAATGTGACGCTTGCGGACTTCAAATTTCAACTCAGTAAGCAGTGAGACATGGTAGTGAATTGAGAAGGCAAATGCTTATTCAGTTACGCTGGCAATGACGCTGGGATATCTAATGTAGAGAAAGAGACATGGAAAAAAGAAACCAAATAATCTAGTCAACGGTCTAGCTCAAGATAGCGGACCTGACTGCGTCAACTTGGACCATCTCCTACTCGCTCTCGTGAACGGACTGCCGACCCCCGTCGGCGTCCTCGTCGGCGCCCTCGCCGGGTCCTCCCGGCGCTGCCTGACGTCTCCCTCCAGACCAAAGCCGTAGGTTTCGCCGCCGGCGTGGGGGTCGGTCGGCACGAGGCCGTAGCCGACCCGGGCGCCGGCGACGGGGCGGTGGTCGGTGCCGGGCACGGTGTTGCCCCAGGGCAGCTTCTCGAGGCCGGGGCCGCGGGTGGCGGCGACGATGCTGCTGAAGCGGGTGTTGCGGACGAGGCCCTCCTCGCGGACGGCGGCGACGCCGAAGCTGACGCCGACGACGGCCAGGAGGATGGCGGCCGAGTAGACGGCCCAGAGGTTGGCGACGTGGTACTTGAAGCGGTTGTCGGTGCGCTCGCGGGCGCACTCGAAGAGCTTCCGCTGGTTCTTGTTGGTGCCCGTGACCTGGGAGGGGTCGCTGGCCCAGGAGACGGCGAGGAAGCGCGGGTTGGTGAACATGGAGAGGATGATGTCCTCGTAGAAGGACTGGACCTCGAACATGAAGTTCTTGACGGCGAGGTAGTTGTGCTGGTCGATGAGGCGGGTCTGGAAGGCCTTTGTGTTGGCGTTGGTGCCGAGGCCGACGATGGTGCCGTTCACGAACTGGCGCATGTGGTAGCCGATGGCGTGGTAGGCCATGGTGTGGCGATATTTCTCAACGTTCTTGGGGAGGACGTAGTTGGACTCCGGGACGGCGGTGATGTTGTCCATGGTGCCGTCGTTGGCGTCGACGTTGTCCAGGAGGCGGGTGTCGAGGATGGGGTCGAGGAACGTGCGCTCGAGGACGGTGGTGTTCTGGACCTGGTTCGTGTAGTTGAACAGGACCTTGTAACGGGTCTCGTGGTGTATGCAGCCGAATATCTTGGGGGTGTAGGTGGTGTTCCAGCCTTCCTCGTCCGCAGTCTTGGGCAATCCCTCGGCGGCAGGGTCGTCGACGTGGGAGTAGCCGAACCAGAGGATGGGCTCCGTGCGGAGGGCGCCTAGATTTTTCGGGTATTCCAGAGGCTCGCCTTGGATGACGCCGCCATCGGTCGTGTTCTTGGCCTGCGGGTTCGAGTATTCGCCCTTGGTGGCGTGGGTGATGTAGGTGTGGGCGCCGGTCGGGGCGAGGTCGCTGGTGTTAAAAGGCGGCAGAGAGCCGTTGAGCTCCTCCGTCGGGGACCCGACGCCGCTGGCGAGCTCGGTGCACTTGTATCCGGGGCCGGTGAACTCGATGGTGAAGGTGCAGTTGTAGCCCGAGCCGCAGATCTCGATGGCGGCGTTCTGGCGCTCGAGGGGTTTACGTTGATAGGCAGCGGCGACAGCCACCTCTTCGAACTGCCTGCTCGTGGCGACCCAGTACTCGAAGTAGTTCGGATCCTTCCCTTTCTCGGCGTACGGGACGGAGACGTTCCAGGTGGAGACGGAGAGCTCGAAGAGGTTCTTGATCTTGCCGCTGGGCTCCCCCGTCATGAAGTCGTTCGTCTCCTCGTGGGAGAAGTTGAGGGTGCGGATGTTGTCGCACATGGTGGTCTCGGTCTGCTTGACGGGCTGGACGGCGAGGGTGTCGGAGGTCAGGATAACAACGAGGGGGGTGCACCAGACGTAGAGGGCGAGAATCATGGCGACACGGGCCTGCTTGAAAACCTCGAAGTTGAAGATGGCGGACATGTCCTCGGCGGCGGCGAAGAGGGAGTCGACGGCGGCAAGGGTAAGGACCTTGCGGCGGACGGTCATCCACACGCGCTGGCGGAAGGCGAGGATGACGGCGGAGGCAAGACTGGCCTTGCTTAGGAAAGCAAGGGCGGTGCCGTAGCGGAGCTTTTTGATCTGGTTATTCGCCTCGGTGTTATCGAGACTGAGGTAGAAGAAGTGGTGGCCGAGAGCGAAGGCGATGCCGGCGAAGAGGAAGAAGTACATGTTCCAGGCGGGGCGCCAGAACTTGTCGTAGAAGGCGATGTGGCCGGGCGGGTGGTATGTGTAGCTCTGCTGGCGGTTCGGCGGAGGCTGCCACGGCGGCGAGAGGAGGGCCGAGTGCGAGTCGATGCGGACCTGTCTCTTGGGCGGGAGAGGACCGGTGTATGGGGTGCTGAAGCCGGACTGGGAGGGCGTGTAGTTGTAGTACTCGTACGAGTCCATCTGCAGCGGCGCGGGGCGGTGCCGGGGCTGATGGCCGTGGTCGCCGGACATCGGGGCCGGGAAGTAGGCGGCAGCTCCGGCCCGCTCCGAGAATGAAGGCTGGGGAGATTTGGCCGAGGGCGTCGGGGGGCTCCGTCCGTGAGGCCCGTACGGGCTGCCGATGGGCGCCGGCGTCGACGGGGTCTGTGCCCCGACGGGCTTCCGGGGCAATTGGCGGGTCGGATGCCATTCCGTCGACGATGTTAGTTGAATCTCTGGCGAGGCTTGTCGCAGGCCGAGACCTTGGTCGGGGCCTTGGTTTTTGCCGTCCATTATGTATTTCTTTGTATTGTAAATGATTAAGGTATTAGATTAGGGGGTAGTTTTGTGGTGGAATATTTTCCTTTCAGCGTTGGTTTGTTGAAGGATTATGGATCGGGAGGAGGCGGCGTCGGTCAGTGAGTCCTGGGCATTGCGGGAGGATGCCACCGAAGATCCATGCGCATTGAGGAATGGCCGGGGTGTGAAGGAAGCCAGAGCTGGGAGGAGCAAGGTATGCAGCTTTGAAGCAGCTCTTATCGAGGCATCCCCCGAGGAAACCGACTGGTCGCAAGCCGGTTGGAGGTTGTTTGCGATGAAGGTGTGTAAGTGTGTATGTGAGTTTGAGGGTGAGTGTGTTGAAGCAAGCCAGCGGCGTCGAGACGGGAAGAGACACCACCTTTCAACGCAGACAATAAGCCAAGGCTAAAACGAGCAATGATCAGAGAGAGAGAAGATCAGGAACCAGGTGGGAAGGAAGGAGAAAAAAAGGAACTAATAAAACGACGCTCGTGTGCTTCCTCCCGCCGAGGGCTGAAGGCGACCAACAGCGCAAGTTGCCAGCCGGGGGGGTCGGAGGTGGAGAGGGGGCGGCGGCGCAGGTATCTTAGTACCTACGATGGTAGTGGAGGTACCTGGGTCGGTAGTGTAGTCCAGTACTATCCTTTTAGGTCCTGTACTGCCACAGCCTGCTTCCCAGCAAATCTCGGCGGGCATCACATGAGGTAAGAAGAGGTGATGTGACGGCGAGGTACCTAACCTACCCATGGTTTACTTGGGTAGATAGGTAGCGAGGGAAGTATCTGTACACTTTGACGTTTGGAAGACTTGCGTTGGTTGTCAATACCAAATGTCTCCTTGCCCATGTCTTGGGGGCCGTATGTACCGCAACGCAACGCAACGCAACGCACCGCACCGTACTGC
>WIGN01000608.1:0-14966 GCA_014235955.1 Colletotrichum sojae
GACCGCATCGCCACGAGGCCGCACCGCCACAGCTTCTTCGACATGATGGACCCCTCCCTCGGCACCGACTTCGCCGCCATCGCGCCCGTGCTCGGCGGCGGGCACCCGCTGTACAACGCGCTGGGCCACCTCGACCACGCCACGGGCGGGCTGAAGGTGTACTACCCGGGGCCGACGCACATGGTCCAGGAGCCCGTGTTCGTGCCGAGGGGCGAGGACGCGCCCGAGGCGGACGGGTTCGTGCTCGTGCTCGTGAACAACTACAGGACCATGTCGAGCGAGCTCCACGTCGTCGACACGAGGAGGTTCACCGAGGCGGCGGCGGTGGTCAAGGTGCCCATGAGGCTGAGGCACGGGTTGCATGGCAACTGGGTCGGCGCAAAGGAGTTGGAGTAAGGAGTGTTGTGTTTCTGAAAAGTTATGGACGGCTTTGTACACGATATCCTGACTAATAATCTACGTTGTTGAAACCCTCTTCTCAAAATACACCCCTTGTACTTACAGGCCTGCACTTGAGTACCTGCTAAACTCTCTGGTCATGCCTTCAGCTGCCTCACAAATCCACAGTCGACCCAATAGGACCAAAGCGAATGTTGGACCACTCGACCCACCTGCGACGATGTCAACCCGAGTTCTATCAGAAGGAAAGGCCGACTTACGCTTTAGATCGAGTCTCTTCGGGCGTCGACGGGACTCCGGGGTTGTAGATACAAGGTCCCCGCTCAGCGCCCGGATAGCCCGCCTGGTCAATGGGATAAGTCGAGTCGAGCCACAGGTTCAAGGCGTAATACTAGAAAACACACAAGTAGTCAGTCCGAAGCCATGTACACGAGAGGAAAAGGGGTTACTGACGTCGTATTGGATGGCCAAGGCCAGGACCAGCGGCCTGCGGAGGAACTCGTTCTGGTAGTGGAAGCCGCCCATCTGGTTGAACAGGTCCCTCTCCTGGAACTCGTAGGCCTTTTCGGTGCAGTACTCGGCGGTGATGCCGTTGGTGTCCGGGAGGCCCGGGACGGTCGGCGACGGGGCGTCGATCCGAACGCCGTCCTGGACGAAGAACTTGCTGATCTTGTCCTCGGCGAACTGCGTGACGACCCTAAGAGGCGGCAACCCAGAGGTCAGCCTGTGACGCTTGTACAACTAGGGAAGGATTAAGACAAAAAAAAGAAGGACAGGCGTGTGTGTCCGTACGTGAACTTCTTGGTCGTGTCGACCGTCTTCCCCTCGCCGTAAAAGTCCCTCGCCCCGACGCGGTACGGGTTGTAGTCGCAACCGTCGCGGTCGCACATCGGAAAGCGTTCGTAAAAGTCGCACTGGTCGGCCGCGCAGATGTGGTAGCTTTGGCGGCCGTAGTTGCAGAGCTTCGACGACGTCTGGAACGCCTGGCTGTTTGAGTTCCTATGCGAGGTCGAAGAGGCTAGGTCAACTGAAAGCTCCCCCTTTGGTAAAATCAAGAACCAAGCTTCTTCTCACCAGACGTCAAACTGGGGGCAGCATGCTCCCCAGTCTCCCGCGCCGCCGGTAGGTTCATAAGGGCTGGGAGTCCAGCCCTCGATGTTGGCCTGCGAAGATCAAGTCAGTCAAAGAACCTCGAACCTCCGGTTCACATGCAACGGAGCTTCAAGAGAACAACTCACCTTGCCCCCGACAAACCGCTGAAACCGCGTGCACGTCGCATCGCAGTATCCCGTGCCGTACTTCGCACCGGCCTTGTTCCCCTCGAACCTCTCCATCCCCCCATCAGCATCCATACCCAGAAAGTGCAAGGCACTATTCACGCTACACTCGACGTTCGACACATCAACGTCAAACGCAATCTCGTTGCCCAGCGGCGTGAACGTCTGGTATCGCTCCCCGCCCTCCTTCATCAAATACACCCTCGAGTTCTCGTTCCACCCAAACTGCGACTCAACCGTCAACCTCTGCCTGATCGCGCTCCCGTTCGTCGTGATGCCGAACTGCCCCCTGTAGTCGGCGCCCTCGAGCGCGCACCGCTCCGCGCAGGACTCGGCCGTGTCGCACTGGTCGCGCCGCCAGTCGTTGCCCGTGTAGCAGTCGCTGAAGCCGTCCACGACGTGGAGCCAGCGGAAGTCGGCGTCGAGCGTCACGCCGCCCTGGACCGTGGCGCAGGCGCCCGGCGCGGTGCAGCGCTTCCAGGTGAGCTTGGGGTGGTTCTCGGGCTCGAGGGTGCCTGCTTGCTGCGCCGAGGCGGCCGCGGCCAGGAGGGCGGTTATGAGGAGGAGGCGCATCTTGCTGTCTTGGTGAGTCTAGATCTGAGTGTGATGCCTTGGCTGGGTGATGGAGTTGAGGGGATGATGTACTGAAAGGGGTCTTTGGTGACTTATATATGGCCAGGCATGATGTGATCTCTTCAGCCGTGGAACTTCTGAAGTCGGTTTCCGGGCTGTCCTGAACCATTCTATGCTGCTTAGATTGAATCGTCTCTGTGGTCGGGCACAGATGTCGATCATGTGCGAGGCAGCCAAGATGCCGGCGTTGCGGAACGTCGTCCTCCGTACGGAAGTCGATATGACCACACTGACGTTCCCGCTGCTCACCGCATACGTGATGGCTGCTTTTGAAGGATTCAGACGCACCCGATACCAGCAAATGCGAATGACAGAGGCCCTTACGCCCCTGACGTGCATGCAAACGATGAAAATCCTGGGGAACTATATGCTTGGCATCTTATTATGGCCCTCTCGAAAGCGGGATAAACAGGCCATCTACGGCCGCGAGTTGAGAGATTGGTTCCCTGGTTTGGCACCCTCGAGAGTCGTGACCGGTCGTGTCAGAGTTTCGAAGGCCTTGGCGTTGAAGTCTGGTCTGCCCAGAGATGACAACACCACTGGCCGACATCGTCTGATTCGTCTTATTTCATGCTTCACTCGCACACTATCTTTCATATTCGTACACGTTCTGCGCCGTATATTCGCTTAGTTGATGACCTGAATCTTCCTTGGAGGAATCCGTCTTAAGGCTGCACTTCGGTTAGGTTCTGCTGGTGTTACCTTTGGCTGTGCTGGAACGAATAGAAAAGCTTGATCTCGCCAATATGATCAAAAACCTGCTCACGCCACCATAGAAAAGCTCATCCGGTTTTTTTATATTCATAATTTGGCGAATCTTTCGCTGATGATCAAGTCGAGGAGAGAAAGCCTATCGGCATCCTGAGGTGCTCGTGGAAGGAAGTATGGAAAAGCAAAGAGACCCTTTTGCGTCCCATACCAGGCAGATTCAACTGTATCCTGAATTGGGACTCCCCTAGTACACCTGATCCTTCCTCTCGGGGATCGATGATTGATAGCCGTCGAGTGCTTCTTTCCATTCAACCTCAATGCTAATGTCGATCCACCAAATGTCAGAAAGGGTTACACAAGAAGTCAACTCAGGCTTCCCCGAACTGTAACAAACGTGACTCTTGTGTAACGTACCCTTAGATTCCTCTCGGGGGCGCAGAATAATACTATATCGGGTACAAGCGGACTCCCAGCCGCCGAGTCAACCGTCGTTCGGGGACCACACAACTCATCCTCGCCAACCGCCGTTCGATCCCGATTTAGCATAATACCTTCCAACTTCCTTCCTCCCTCCGCCAAAAGAGAATCCCATAAACGAAACACACGCATTTTCACACACACACACACCCACACCCACACACAACGACCTACATTTAAGTTGGGAAATAGGAGTGTTCGTATTCTCCGGCTCGACAGCGCGATTGTTCCCGTAGTCCGTGTGGGACCTGTCAAGTCAAAGTTCGCCACGCTCACTTTCCCAATTTCCCACATCACGGTAAGAACTACAAGAGAGACGTGTCAAAATGAGCTGGCACTTATTTCCCGGGAGATAAAAAGCTAGCATAGATGGAAAGGCAGAGATGATCACGTCAAGTTTACAACAGTAGCTTAGCTGTCGAGTTACCTACCTAGACAAGGACAAAACAGCGGCCCCCCCCCCCCCCCCCCCCTCCTCGGGTTAACACAACCAACCTACCTACCTACACTCCGAATTTCGCAACCCCCACTTCCGGCCTTCACGCAGCCGCAGGCTCGCGACGCTGATAAACCCCGTGAAACCCCTAGCAGCAGCCGCCGCGGCGCATAACCTGTCCGGCGGCAACCCCGTCAAGGTAAACAAGATTGGGAAGGGGTTCCCGTCGTTGGCTATTCAGACGTCGCAGCACTTAAACTTCCAGAACCTCGTGGCATTTGACCTTCTTCCTCGTGGCATTGCGAAGCAAGATTAAGGTAGGTCCCGGGTAACCACTAGAGACGAAATAGGGATTCACGGGTTTAAGCTTGAAGTTGCCTCCGTGGCATCGCCGTTGACATGCACGGTAGAATCAGTCGAGCGCAGGGACAAGAAGCTCATTTTCATGGGGGAAACTCCATTTGCAAACATCCAGTGATGTCTGAATCTGATTTCGTTTAGATAACTCGCTCCGGGGGTATTTCCTAGTAATTAAATAGAAGAGCCTCGTGTATCACACCCATCAAAGAAAAAATAACCCCTGGCGAGCCCTGTCAAGCCCGAAGGCTGCGGCTTCCAGCCGTCGCAGCGAAACGAAACCCTCAAAGACCAATGTCGGCCGTAAACGCCGTGCTCGGTAGCAAGATGATATTTTCCCCCGTAAAACTCCATGCCGTTGAAATTTTGGTTTTTCTTTCATCCCTTCCCGTTCCCATGAATGAAGCATCATGAGTATGCTGGCCGGGAGTATCCCGCATCCCGTCCCTATAGTCCGCCCCGTGGGCATCTTGGGTGTATCATGCTGCCCTGTACGTCTCTCGACGAGAAAACCATCTGTAATGGGCGCGAAAATCAAACTTTTTGAAACATGTAAAGGGAATGGCGAGTAGCGTGGCTGGTCGTCAGACCAAGCACTCACTCAAATGATACCGCAGATGACGTGCGCTTAGCTCCGTCGAGTCTTCAATTTGCAAGAGCACATGCTGACCATCACTGCGTATAGTGAGCTGTAAGCACGTCTGGTGCCAACTCAAAGACTCGGAATTGAGTCCAGGCCTGCGAAAAGGAACCCTTCCGACCGGCGGGGCGCTCAATCAGCCTCGATCCGCGCCGCCAAAGGGCCGGGGCCCCGACGTTCTCAGCGAGTATTACTCCGACGTAGGGCCCTGCAGCCTCACAGTCCGTCGTCCGGGCTGCGCATGGAACGGCCGCGCCGCTCGTCCCAGTCCGACCGTCCGTCAGAGAGAAGGGTCCAGCTCCGAGCGCTGCAGCGCGCGCCCCTTGATCAGGCCATAAAGTGCCCCAAAAGGGAAACGGATTCGTCCCCGCGATCGCCCGTGTGAACGGCTGCCGTGGCAACTTCACACACAGCTCATGCGTTCTTTTGCCACCCAGAGCCGATCTTGGCAACGGATGTAGGCAGCGTCGGATCCTGCTCGCAGTTCGTCCCGTCCCAGATCCGCGTACTGAATCCCCCGGCCCAGGGCGCCTGGATGTCCGGCAAGGCAAGCGATTTCTGCAATCCTTTGGTGGACGAATCGTCGTCCAGGCTGATGTCGATGTCAAACATGTCGTCCACTGTCGTTTGGCTGCTGCTCGTTGCCTCCTGGTTGTTATGATGAATTCTCTCGATCTCCACGACGACCTCGCGGGTCCGGTAGATCGCCATCTTCGGTTGGCCATCTTCGCCTGCGGATGTGGCAGCACTGACCGATTCACGCCTGCTGCAAGGCCCCGAACTCACAGCCGCGACGTTGACGCCACGAATCGGGTTGGCGACGTTGTTGAGTTCGATAGGGTTGAGGTTGAGGTTGTTGTGTTGGTAATCGACGCGACCACGGGCATATGATGGAAGTTGTACGCTGTACTCTGAAGGGTGAAACGAGTTGCGTTCGCCGGTAAAGTCGGCCGCAGAGAGGATGCCCATGTCCCTCTTCCGTGCCACCTTGCCGATGAGCTCGGCCATGGACATTTCGATCTTGAGTTTGACCATATAGGCCAGAGGGTGAAACTGCATATATCTAGAACGGGGTTAGCCAAGGTGGGACACCGGGAGGTCGGTTCGTCGCTGGAGAACAGCAGCGTGACGGAACGTACACAAAGGTGTTGTTGAGGCTCATCATGGCGATGATGAGCACGTCCATGCTCAGGGAGAAACCAATGATGAACATGTTGAACTGGGTCAACCGCCTGTACTTGGTGAGGCCGTGCATGATAAGGCTCTTCTGGACGATGCGAACGAAGTAGACGTTGAGTGCTCCGTCGACGATGAGGTAAATGACCTTCTCACACCGATCCCACCAGTCGTTGATGTCGATGTACCTGTCCGAAATCTGCAGGCGGGCGGGGATCCAGATGTTGTAGACTGAGATATTGACGGCGGTGATGAGCACGGCGACGCCAACCTTGACGCGCCATGCGCGCTTCTGGTTGGTGAGCAGGATCGCGCAGCGGTTGATAATGATTTGCAATAGGAATTGGACCTGTTTTTGGTGAGCATACTGTAAGGGCACGATCACGCGTGCGGGGAAGGCATATAGCATATACCTGAAGGGCCCACGTCGTCACTATCCCCAACGGTCAGCATGCGATGAGACGCTACGGACGCAGGAAGGCCTACAAATGGTAAAGTAGAACGCGAAACTCGGAGGGATGATGCCCTTGAGATGAAGCCAGCAGATGATGCTGAAGATGGCGCACACGAGGATCTCCAGCCAGATCATCCAGATGTACGAGTTGCGCAGGATCCGACTGCCCTGTCGCTTGTACATGGCCGTGGTCTGCTTGACGGCGGTCCATGTCGTGAGCCAGCCGAAGCCGAGGGTGAAGCCCCAAGCCAGAGAGGCGATGACCATGTCATCTTCGGTAACCTCTTCGAGCTTGAAGTGCGGGGGGAGGAGGTTGCCCATGATGAACCAGCCAGAACATTATAGCAGATTGGCCTGAAACATCAACAGTTTATGTCGTAAGATGCTTCATTCCGACGTGTCGAGTTAGCGTTGAGGCAATGATGAGAGTGACAGGATTGATTGGATTGCGTTCGTGTGTAGTATGAGAAAGGAAAAAGCAAAGGCCATAACCTACCAAAGGCATGTTGAGGAAAGACAGATATATCCTCGACGTCATCCACACCCGTACTGTCCGAAGTACTTCAGGCTCCCCCGATCTGGCCGTAAGGGACGGCTCAGAAGTGAGATAGAGATTGGGCGCAATATGGGATCAATCCACCACCGTCCTAGAACAAGAGAGTGGACGAGCACGAGATGGGGGGGCGGCAGGGTGTTGAACGCGCAGGACGCTGGTTGCTTTTGAGGAAGGCTACTACATGGAAAGTACTCACTAGCTGGTTAGCGTTGCGTTTGGACCTTGGGATGTTGAGTTTCATGAGCGAGTCATTGCTCGGGTGGGTGAAGAACGGTGCGGATGGCGTCGCCTCCAATCAGTCAACCGGCGCAAGTCTAGAAGTTCCATTAAGAAGGAATACAGCCTTCTGCCGCAGGTAAGGCACTCTGGAAGCAAACGGCGGCTTCATCCTACATGCAGCGTCGCCAAGTCGGGAAAGGCACCGACACGATTGCGCAGAAATCTCTTATAGCGCCGGCTAGACCGACGGGAGATGAGGATCACAGCCGAGGGAAGCTTGGACGGCTGGCTTCAACGGCTACGCCACTGCCAGTGCCACTGCCACCGCTGGTGGTGCCGCTGGTGGTGCCGCTGGTGGTGGTGGTGGTGCTGCTGCTGCCCATCTCGCCTTCCGAAGAATGAAGCGAGTGGCATGTGAGTGAGAGCAGGCCGAGAAGACAAGGGACTCCCGTCAGAAGAGCATTGTAAATGCTGCCCGCAACGTGGGGGAACAGAACTCTGCTGATGCTTCGCGCTGAGAAAGCGAATGACAAACATTGAACGACAAGGGGAAGAAGGCCGAGAGCATCGGGAACCGGAACACAGGCTTTGGGATCTGGGAGGACGGCGAGAGCGGTGAGCGTGCGAGGAGACGGCGAGGGGGGGCAGCTGGCAAGGTGTCATCGCCCGTAAGTTCGAAATGCGGCATTGCACTACGGAGTAGAGCGAACCAGTCTGGCCCCTTCCCTCCCTCAATAAGCTTTTCAGCCATGAAGACTTGGGATTCGAGGGGAGACGTCGTATCCTGGGCAGAATACTTGGCATCCCAGTCCTGGATAGGAGAGGGCATCGATGCGCTTGGGGACATTCGCCAGCGGTGGGGGAAACGAGCCTCAGCGAATCGCAAGCGAGAAGTTGCCATCCCCCCCGGGATCGCCCAAGCCGGCCCCTCCCGGAACGCAGGCCGTAGCCAACAGAGTTTCGTGAGCACGTGGGACGTGCATCTGTGAGTGTCCATCACTTGCCTCAAGAACGCTGATGAGGAAAAAAAGGAACGGTTTGGCAGGGCAGCAGGACCGCCAATATCACGGATATAGGGCACCGTATGATGCCAAGGTTTTCTTAAGCTTTGCGTGAAACCCCATAGTACATAATAGTAGATTGCTGTAAGTCCGTACTGCAACTCAGCAATCTGGCAGAAGATGAGGATGTCCATCAACCTGGTTGATGAAGTGTTTGCATATTATATGCTCGTTTGCCGATCTGGTCATCCGTAGTGTACACGACTCGGTGGGCCTTGTTGATCGTCGGGTATTCAAGACTGGACAGCATAATGCCGCCTGTCGGCTTGGCCTCATACGAGGCGTTGGCGTGTATACGAGTCCTACACTATTTCGGGGATGCCTTGAGATGCGTGGCTTCTCACCTGCGTCCAGACGTAAGAATCCGTGCGCACACCCTGGACGCCGGCGGTCGCGAAGTCCCTTGAGGCTTGAGCATCTCGTCGAGGGAGATGGTTGTGACAGGGTTTTCAGATGGCGGCTCTCGGCCGCGCCCTCTCTCGACAGGCTCTTTGGGCACCTGTCCCGACGCATACAACAGGCTTGGAGGTGTAATCAAACGCGCGTTTCCTTCCACAGTCACCTTAGTGTACATGGAATACCAAGACCTCCTGGGCGTACCATCGCGTCAGAATGTATCTTCTGGAAGCGTTCCTTCCCAGGAACGAAGATGGGGCTGGCCGTCGCGATTGCTAGCGCAGGAATCTCGGTGTCGCTCGGGATGCTACCGATCATGTTGGTGACTCGTCGGTATGGCAAGTGTAGTAACCGCTCAGAAGGCCGCTTCCGCTGAGAAGGCCGTGTGCTTGGACCGAAGTGCATGATGCTCTTGTCGGTCAGATGTACTCTAGAGAACGAGTTGCGGAGGCCTTGAGTCGTGTCGTCTTGGAGCAAACTGCCACATTCGTAATCACGAAGGAGTCACTTCTCGTCGTGGCAGACCCAACGTGTTGTTGCAAAGTAGCAAATTCGAATTGATGGAAGGTTCCCCCAGCTGCACCGTCGGCGGCAGGAACCCGGGCGGATGCCCCCTGATGGGCGGGCGGGCCGCAACCTTTCTTGAGCGCCAAGTTTCACGATGCTGCTAGCGATACCCGTCTCGGCCTCGCGCCTGGCAGCTTCGGGGCCTTTGCGAGGGATCCGCTGACGGCAGGTCCAGAACATGGCGGAGTCACTCAGGTGCCAGGTTTGCAGCTTATCCTTTGGCAGGCGAGACGCGTGCACCCGACCCGCGGAGATGGCATGGAAGTCCCCCATCACCCTTCGATGAAGCTTCCGTGTGGAGAAGGCGCTTATCGCTCGTCCATTCCGGTGGGATACCCTGAGTGCTTTCGAAAGGGTCCGGCGTATCGGCTGTCAACTAAGCTTGCAGACTTTTTTGATCAGTAAGGAGGTGAGTCTTCGGGAGGCGCTATGCTGGACTGCACTAGGCGTTAGCTTTCGGCTTTTCTTCGCGGTAAATCAACTGTGCTGCAGTGGGCGAGTCATTGGACCGAACTCACTGCAACTCGACCATCGCAAGGCCCTTGATGCTCGGCATCAATCAGACGGAAAACAAAGCTAACCAGAACTGCCCCTGCACTAGGTCCTGTCCTTGCCAGAAAGACCTCGGTGATCGGTATGCTCGCTGCCAAAGAAGCCAATCACAGTCGTCCGGCGCCAACCCCGGCTCTCAGACGAACGTTTGGCGGACCCAACAGTCCGCCATCGTCATCCTGGGTGGTGGTTTAGGCCGTCTAGCGACACGAAGCGCCGGAAAATGGGTCCGATGGATTGGCCGAGGTCGATGTTTAGTGAACACAATCGAGTAATGCAGTATGCTTCTCACGAGGCAAATACTGTAGCCTTTCAACGGGCTCTTAACGTCCGCATCTTCGAAATGCAAAGCGTGAAGCGTGGGGAGTTGCAGATAGCAAAGCTCTCGACTAGAGGCCTGCACTGTTGTTGTTGGTGATGCAACGAGGTTTGAAGCAGGGTACCACGATCCGGAAAAGGAAAGAGTTCTTGGGCTTGTCGTCGGCATTACCATCCATTTGCGGGAAACCACGTGAGTAGGTACCGTCGCGTCGGTCGCTAAATTTCTCCTCGTTCCGGTACGGTATTACCTAGGAAGGTCCAAGGCAGGTAAGTTCCTTCCATCATTCTTCAGCTCAACCACTATGCCGACTCCCGACTCAAACGGCAACCGCCACCAACACCCTAAATTCCGAGCTATTCGATTCTGAACAGACGAAATCCATGATATTACTACTATCTTGTACCTGGCCTTATACCGTGACACATCTTATTACATACAGCAACACCATCTCATATGTACCTCCATCGAAACCTTCCCACGATGTCATGCTAGTTGCAAATGCCAAATGCAGGCTGGCACCCGCTGCCACAGAACATGTCTGTGTTGCCGCAGAATCCGTAGCGACTGCAACACTGGTGGATGCCGTTGCCTCTGCAAGTTGCCCGTCCCGCACCGCAGGACCCATCCGTCGAGACGGGCAGCCCCGGGCTCCCGCTGTTGCCGCCCCCGGTACCACAAGTGCCGAAGCCTACCTGGCAGCCCGTGCCGCAGTAGTCGAAGCCCGTTCCACAGTACCCGTACTGACTGCAACATGAGCCTCCACCGCACGATCCCTTGCCCGCACCGCAGGCACCCGAACCGCCGGGGTTGGGGGCCGGGTTTGGGTTGGTGGACGGCGCAGGTGGAGGATTGACGCTGCCGCACCTACCGAATCCCGCCTGGCATCCCGTTCCGCAATGTGCTGTTGACGTGCCGCAGTAGCCATACTGACTACAGCAATTGCTGCCACATGATCCCAGCCCCGGCCCGCATGCCCCGGTCGAAGGAGGGACGGGCTGGTTCGAAGGCATCGGGCCTGGTGGCGTCGACGTCTGAGCGCATGGCATGATTAGTTCGCCCCCTTGCAATGCAGCTGTTTTTTGGAGCACTTACACAGCTTTGAAGCTGCGGGTTGACAGCAGCCCCCGCCAGCCAATCCTTCATCACGGCCTGGAACGACTTGCCGTTGTAGCGGTTGCCGTTTCCGCGGGTTGCTTCCCAGACAGCAACACCTCCGAACGAGGGGCGGCAATAGTAGGCGCTGATCAAGTTCTTGGCCTGCTGGTGCGTGAGATAGTTGCCGGCGATCGCCGCGTCGGGAGAGGCGGGAAGAGTAATGTACAGCTTCGCGTCTCTGCTTGGCGTGTTCGACAGCCACTGAGCCCAAGTGTCGTATGTGAATCCGGCTTGTTGGAACGTCTGACCCGGCATGTAGGACGGGTTGTTGGCGACCCATGTCGCAGCCGAGCAGCTCGGGGTGTTGTAGAATTGCACAAATATCATGTCGAAGCGAGTCGCGCTGATCATGGCGGCCATGCTAGCATCCGGGACGACGCACTGAGGAGCCCCCGTAAGGTAGTACGTCTTCGACGCCGACGCGAACAAGGTGCGCAAGAGGGTGACGAGAGCGATGTATCCCTGCGAGTTGTCTATTCGCAGGCATGGGTCAGCCCGAGGCTCGAGACTCCGGGGAGAGGGTCTTCATCTTACCGGTCGACGGATGCTCGATGTCCATGTCAAAGCCGTCCACCTCGACGGCCTGGTTTCCATTATCGAAGGGGCGCGGGCCGGTCCAGCTGGGGTTCTTGGGGCCAAACATGTACCACAGCTGAGTGGCCAGCAACTCTCCTTCGTATTTGCCTGTGAGCTGATACGTGGTGACGCCGCCTCCCAGAGACAGAATGATCTTCTTGCCGTACTGCTGCTGGCATATGGGAATCTGGGCGTTCAACGACGGGCAATTGGACTGCAGCTGGTTCCTCGAAGGGTTGTTCACGCCGTTGAACCCCGGGGCGGGGTAGACCTGTCCGCCGCATCGGTTGCCGAAGTTCGTTCCGGGGTAGCCATTAGCCTGGGCCGGGAAGAGGTGGACAAACGAGAGGACGATGACATCGATTTCGGGCTGCTGGCACTGTTCTATCAGATCGCCCTGATTGGGACCTTGACCCTGTCCAGCTGTTAGCGGGAACGGCCTCACGTTTCGGCGACGAGCGGAACCGTACGTAGTAGACGACCACGTTGTTCTTGGACGCCGCGTTGAAGGCGCCGGAGCAGCGGGAGACCACGCTACCCAACAAGGCAAGCAATATGAGCGTGCGCATCGTGGAGATCATGTGCCCCGATAGCAGAGATCAGCCAAGAAATCGAAGCAAAAGAAGCAGGGCCTGATCCCAAAACCAGCCGGGATCGCCTCGCGTGTCGATAGCGTCAAAGTCGGCTGGTGATTCAAGGATGTCAGGCAAGCAATCGACCTCTCAATGGCAGATGGGAAAGAAGGCAGGCGTGGTGGTGAGTAGGTAAGTTCCTTCTCTCTAGATTCCGTGGACGTCTCCTTCTCTAAATAGGACCGCCACGGAAGTCGCGATCGTCTCGATCTTTTCTCCCGGAAGGCGCGAACCCCTCCATTGCGACCGCACCTTCTCCTCCTTCGGTCCTGGCGTTGGCGGCGGCTCGCTGGGAAAAGAAATGCATCGGGGAATATTCCTCCCTGAAGACAAGTAAAACAGGATACTATTCAAAACCAAGATTCCGGCAAACCTTCAACGAGAGGCAGCCGGCGATCCGCCAATGCAACTATTCGCCCGCGTGCCCCCCCTCCCTCCTTCCTTCCTTCCGCAGGGCGACGACGAACCCCTTGACTCAGCCCGCCACCGAAAGCCGAAGCCAGGGCGAGGGCGGGGGAGTAGTCGCGTCGGGAGGTTGGTGCATTTCAGGAAAGACGTATTAGGGCTGTTAATCAATTGAGCGGCATTCCCTTTGATGGCTCTTTGCACCATTATATTGGTTTCAATGTGCGTCACACGACGCGAGGCTCTCGCCCTTCTTCGCTCAGGTGGCTGGACCGAAGATTTCGGCGCCTTCGGTGGGGCATTCGGCGGTGGGGCACCGAAGACGCCGAATGCCCCACCGAAACCTCCGGCCCCGGGTGTACGCGTCTCTTGACGGAACAGCGAACAGCGAACAGCGCTTTTAAAAGACCTAGTATTCCCCGGATTGTCTCACTCGCTCAATCATTACAGAAGTCACACATCATCTACCAGCTATGGATGCCCTTTCCAAAACGATGCGCTCCCTCGTGGCGCCGAAGCACTGCAAGCCGGCCGGCTACACCGTCGTCGACCTGCCCCTTCCGGAAATAACGAACCCCGCCGACGTGATCATCCGAGTCCACGCCGGAGCAATCATGTTCGGCGACTGCCAGCGCGCGGCCGGCTCCGTGCTCACCACACAGTTCAAGGAGACGTACGTCGCCTCACAAACCTTACATACATACGCAACTGACACGATCCCAGCTTCCCCATGAAAATCGGCGTTGAGGGCGCCGGCATTATCGCAGCCGTCGGCCGCGACGTAAAGGACTTCAAAGTCGGCGACGCAGTCTACGGTCAGGCCGCCACGAGACCAATCTTCACCGGCCCGGACCGGGGCTTCTGCTCCGAGTACGCCATCGCCCCGGCGCGCGTGCTCCTCCCCAAGCCTCCTCACATGACCTTCGAAGAAGCCGCCTCGCTCGCGGGATACACCGTAACGGCATACCAGACCATCAAACGCGGCCTCGAGATCGCCGGCGTGGACAGCCTCGAGGGCATGACGGTGTACATCCCCGGCGCCCTCAGCGGCGGCGGCTTCAGCGCGATCCAGGTCGCAAAGAACGTCTTCGGCGCGGCGCGGATCATATCCACCGTCTCCACGCCCAAGATCCCGCTCGTGGAGCGGTACCTCCCGGGTCTAGTGGACCAGCTCGTCGACTACACCACGACAAACGTCGCGGACGCCGTCCCCCGGGGCAGCGTGGACTTCATGATAAACACCCAGCTCGCCACACTCAGCCCCGGCATCCCGCTACTGAAGCCGCGCACGGGCGTCATCGCGTCCATCGCGTCGATAGCGCCGTCCTCGCTGCTGCGGGAGCTGCTCGGGCCCGATAGGGTGCCGTTCTGGCTGGCCTGGATCCTGGACCTGGCGCAGCTGTGGTACGCCTTCAAGCTGCGCGGGACCGGCATCAGGCACGAGTTCATCTCGGGGAACCCCGAGATACGGGAGGACCTCGAGAGGGCCGGGGAGATCATCGCCACGGGGAAGGTCAAGGGCGTGTTTCGGGCGGTGGACCTCGACGACCTCGAGTCGGTGCGGACGGAGTGCGAAAAGGTAAACAGCTTGAAAGGCGGCATAGGAAGGCTCGTCATCAGGGTCAAGGCTTGAACTGGTGCGGCCATGGTCAGTCTGGATGGGGGCTCGGTGCGTCCTGGGAACGCATTTCCGATATTGTTAGTCTGTTTATTATAGAAGTAATGTGGTGTGCGTATCAGTCCCGCAGGTCTAGTTTCGGTTCATGTTTCCGCCGTCGCCTTTCATCCTCTCGCACGGAAATGGACGACGCCGCGCGAGCATCGATCTTCTATCCGCACTTCACATCTCCGAGCCCCCCCCCCCCCCAAAAAAAAAAAAAAAGGTCGGCCTGGATCACGGAAAAGCGTCCGCCGGCAATGCGTGCCAGTGATCTATGCGAAGAGAAAGCAATCGGCGGAGAGGAG
>WIGN01000609.1:0-14959 GCA_014235955.1 Colletotrichum sojae
AAGGGGTGACCATTAGCAAGGGGCTATCAAGATCCGGCCGAGTCGTCGCAAACGCACCTGCCATCCGGTGGGTGGCCCGGGTCGCAACTGCCAAACTTGATGGCAATTGAACCTCCCGAATAAGGAAAGGCGGCCCCACGTCCCCGCCTGACCCACTTTCCGCAAACACCTAAGCTCCTCTAACCGGCGGCCTTAATGGAACCTGCGACATGGGTGAGGGAGTAACTTGCGCAAACTTGCTCACCTCAAACGAAACCACCCCGTTTTTTTGTCCCTCTCCTACGGAGCACTTGCCTTGTTGCTTTTCTCGACCCTCGTCACTCGCCACGTTCTCGTCGTGTTTCGCGGAAACAACTTGCTCAAATTCAAACCCACTCACCACACACCACACACCATGATCACGATGGACCACGCGGCTCCGTCCTCCGCTCTCCGCCGGTCCTTCCAAGGGCCTTGGCTAATCAATCACGTTCCGCTCGCCTGTTTCCTCTTTTCCTTTTAGTTACAATGCCCGTGGTCCAAATGTGGCCCGAGCCCGAATATTTGCTCTCTTTTCTTATCAATATCGACTGACCCTCACCGGAGAAAGTTACCTTACCAACAAGAGATGATTACGACGAGCTGAGAGAGGAGCAACGCAGAGAAGGGACATGTATATCACCCGTTGACTGCCCCCCCTCCAACTATCACGATTAGCAGAGTAGGAACTCCAGTCCACCACACCCCCTCTCCTCAACTTCCCACCACACATCAACCGTCCACCAGTCGCAATGGACGGAGACACATCAGCGACAAGGGCAGCCTCGCTGCTGCCGCGCATCTTCCGCCGGCAGGGCTACCAGTCCCAAAACCTCACAGACGGCGGCCTCGTTGACTACTGGGGCTTCGCAGCCCGTGTGGTCCCCTGCACAAACGACCCGGGCACCTGCGAGTACTTCGAGTCCGTCTACGGCGGCCATGAGCGTGGCATGCTCTACACGGGCATCATCTGGGCCACCTTGGGCGGCATCCTCTTCGTCTGGGCCATCGGCCGCCAATTCTGGGCCCCGCAGCGCGCGGGAGAGGCCGTCGTCGAGGCCCTCATCGCCGACGCCGAGAAGAAGTCGGACGACGACAGGCCGGCCGTGAAGCCCCGCGGCCTCCGCCGTCTAGGCGCCGCAGCCGCAGCCGCCGTCCGCCGTCGCACCCTCCCCGAGTCCCTCCGCCCCGTCTTCGGCCGCACCACCCGTCTGCAGGTCCTCATCCTCGCCCTGCTGACCGCCTACCTCGCCATCTTCTCCTTCATCGGCATCTGGTACAAGGATTGGATCACTCCCGTCAAGGGCTACGACAACCTCTACCAGCGCCGCTCCTGGCTGGGCTCCTGGTCCGACCGCGTCGGCACTCTCGCCTACGCCCTGACGCCCTTCTCCGTAATGCTCGCCTCGCGCGAGTCCATCCTCTCGCTGCTCACCGGCGTGCCCTACCAGAGCTTCAATTTTCTGCACCGCTGGCTCGGCTGGATCATCGCCGTCCAGGCCCTCGCCCACACCATCGGCTGGACCATCATCGAGGCCATCTTCTACCAACCCCAGCCCAAGGTCGCCGACAAGTGGATCAAGCAGCTGTACATGATTTGGGGCTGCGTCGCCGCCATCATCCTCTTCTTGCTGGTGATCCTCGCCACGCCCTGGGGCATTCGCCTGACGGGTTACGAGTTCTTCCGCAAGAGCCACTACGTCCTGGCCATGATCTACATTGGCGCCTGCTGGGGCCACTGGCAACCTCTCAAGGTCTTCAGTAAGTCTTCTCATCGTATCATAATGAAGACAGATACTAACCATGCTCGCAGTGGTCCCCGGCCTCGCTATCTGGCTCGTCGACCGCCTCGCCCGCCTCATCCGCACATTCCTCATCCACTACCAGTACCTCCCCGACGGCACCATGGGCTTCCAGACCGCCCCCGCCGACATCACCTTCATGCCGGACCCGGAGCACGGCGACGTCGTCCGCCTCGACTTCTCCCAGCCCCACGGGCCCTGGAAGCCAGGCCAACACTTCTACCTCTGCTTCGCAAAGGCCTCCGTCTGGCAGTCCCACCCCTTCACCCCGCTCAACCTCCCCGTCGAGCAGAAGGGCAACGTCGATCACGCTTACATCTTCCGTGCCAAGGGCGGCGAGACCCGCAAGATCGCCCAGATGGCCGCCGCCGCCAACGGGCCCTCCACAACCCCCGTCATCCTCCAGGGCCCCTACGGTGAGGACCACACCCTCCACCTCACCCCGGACGTGAACGTCCTCTGCGTCGCAGGCGGCACGGGGATAACCTACGTCCTCCCGACCCTGCACTGGCTTATTTCTCAGCCCGTGAGCCGCAACCGCAGGATATCCCTCGTCTGGGCCGTCCGCCTGCGCCAGGACATCGAATGGGTCCGCGCCGAGCTCGATGCCCTCACCGCGGCGGCCGCAAAGGCCCACGGCATCAGCGTCACGATCCACGTCACCCGCGAGGAGGCCCTCCCCGCTGTCGTCGCCTCCCCCTGCTGCGGCCACGCTGCCGCCCAGGACAAGGAGATGTCCGCCAGCGCGAAAAGCACCTCCAGCCGGAGCAGCCGCGCCGGCTCGATCGAGGTCGGCGGACACCCCAGCATGGCCGAGGTCGTCCCCGCCTTCCTGGCGGACAATGTGCGAGGCAGGACGACTGTGTTCGCAAGCGGTCCGGGGAGCTTGATCTCCGACCTGCGGGGTGTGGTTGCCGCCGCAAACTCGGGGAGCCAGGTGTGGAAGGGCAACGAGAAGGCCGACGTAGAGCTTGTCTGCGACAACAGGTTAGAATGGTAAAGCAAAAAGTTCCAAAAAAACATCGTAAATTTTCGTAAAAACATTTAATAAACATTTTTAAAATATTAAACATTGTTCCTGAATGTGTTGTTGTGATTGCATTGTTGGCCTCGGCCGAGTTGCGCCCTCAGCTCCGCTCCGGATGGAGGTCTTGTACAGGAACAGTAGGACATGGCGAGACTGGTGATGTGTGCAGGCCGTAGGTTTGGGGCCACGCAAAGTATCAGCAGCCACCCAAAAGCCCTTTCAGTCACTAGGTAGTGACCAAGTGCTCTAAGATCCCCCCCCCGCCCTTCTTTTTAACAAATGAATGACAACTCTACTTTGTTCACATGCCCTTCAACAGAAAAACTTTAAGAAAAAAAACGCTACAATAGAAGACTCTGAATAGAGAGACTTGGTTCATGGGGAAGCATAAGTAGGGAGAATGAGGCAAAGTTCGAAAAAAAAGTGTAGTGGATGGTCCCAGACTCTTGTCTGCCGGCTAGCAACAAAAGATTGATGTGTGTGAGAAACAATGCTCACATGATGTGGACAGGTATGATCTCATGGCGACTTCACAGTTTTGCCCACTGAAGCCATAGAAATCTATTCGTTCGCTGGACGGTCCCAGCACACCTCCAAAGACATACGCCAGGGTGATTAGTCCCTAGCTCAGGTTGCTAACGATTATTCTAATTTCGGTACAAATTGCCATTGGTGGCAACCATCTAGCCAGGCCACCATCTCACAACGGCCTTTTGCAGATAACACACTACGCGTAGACCTCTTGAGCTCAATTCACAACCTGGCAGTCGGGTCGGCGGAACCCAGGAGGCGTGCGAATTTGCCAGTGGAATCCAGGAGGTGTGCGAATTGCCCGGCGGAGTCCAGGGGGAGCGTCTCCCTGCCACAGCTCAGTCGGCTGCTCCGTTTCAGAATGGTCTGCTGAACCCCTCGAAGCAGTTTCTGTCTCCTAGTTATGGCCATTGATTGCGGATGCGAGGAATTGTCCCATCTGCTGGTGAGCAATCGCGGGTGTTTCCAAGATGGAGTTGTTGCTCAGACGGGTGTATCCTTCGTGGTGCGAGCCAGACGAGACACGGCTGCTCGGAGGAGTGTATAATCCAATGGCTTGGCTCCGTGACGCCATGGTGGAAGCAAGGGCCTTCTAGTCCACGTTGCGTTCCGCCTGGGCAGCAGCGCCGCCACCGCGCCAGAGGCCGTAGAAACCAGCACAGTTCTTCCAAAGCTTAATGGTTCCGTCCTCGGAGCTGGTCGCGTACAGCTTTCCGTCGGGGGAGAAGGCGATGGACCAGATGGGGCCGTGGTGGCCCTTGAGGATGTCTAGCTGTCGTCAGTGACTTCCCTCTCTGAAACTGGGGAAGACTACACTTACCGATTTCGACATCATCTTCCCATCGGTAGATGCGGCCCCAGGTGCCGGGTTCCTCGCCGACTACGTAGTTGCGTTCCTTGAGGTCGAGGCCGACGCTGCAAACGCCGTGCTTCAGCTCGACGCGCTTGAGCTCGTCCCTCGCCTGGGGTCCTCCCCAAAAGTGAACTCCCTTGCCCGCGGCGACGGCCAGAACGGGCAGGCCTCCGCCAATATCTGTAGCGGATGTGTACTCAGGCGCCAGAGAAACCAGCTCGCAGGACTTGATCTCGTGACCAAGGACTTCCTGGTGGATGACTTTGCGCGTAGGCAAATCGAACCAGCTCAAGGTGTCGCCCGCGGCCGTGACGATTGTGTTCCCATTCTTAGTCCAAACGATAAACTTGATGACGCTCTGGTGAGTGCCCTCGCCAATCTCGAAGCCAGCGTCGGAGGCCTGGAGGGTGATCGGGGAACCCTCGGCAGCGTTCGAGTCGGCAGCGAAGTCGGACAGGTCAAAGACACGGAGCTTCTTCTCATGGCCACCGGTCGCAATAAGATCGGAGTTGTCGGTCGGGTAGGCAACGGCGCGGACGATGTGGTTGTGCTGGATGGTATAGAGGACTTCGCCATTGTGGGAATCCCAGACCTTGCTGCAACTCGTCGTTAGTTGCTATTTTACAGCCCCGGGCCATACATCGGAGGCACTTACGCGGTGAAGTCGGCGGAGGCGGTGGCAGCTCTCGAGCCGTCAGGACTCAGTCTGGCCTGCCAGACGGCACCCTTGTGTCCGATGTAGGTGCCGATCCTGTCGCGATACGTCAGTATCCGGTTCTCTCGCAGCAACGTATGCGAAAACATACCAATCGCCAGTGATGCCGTCGCGCAGCATGGGGTTTCCATCTATAACCAAGTTAGCAAAGCCCTGGCCGTATCGCCGGGCCTGTCGTCGCAAACATACCCTTGCATGCAGAGATCATGTGGTACCCCTCTGCCTTCTTGTCCAACGAGGAGAAGCAGACGTGAGGAACAGGGCGAGAGTGACCGTGGCAGGTCAGGGGAACGTATTGGCGAGAGTCCGCATAAGCGGCGGAAACGGGGACGGTGGCCATTATGGCGGCGTTGTGTGTGAGGCACAAGAGGCGTTTTTTTTGTTGTCGCGATGTTTACTGTCGCAACGTGTTGCGCCGGTGAGGGGTATCAAACGGATGCGGTAGTGGTAGCGGGATAGTAGTCGAAGCGTGAATGATTCGAGAAGTCGAGGGTTGGTAGACTGGAGGAAAGGAGAGAGTCAATACAGCCGTAACGTCGTGAATATTCGTAGAAGACCGCGATGGGTCGTGACAGAGCGCGCCTCGAGTAGCGCAGCAGAGCAAAGCAGATGCAGTGCAAAGGAGCTGGGAAGTAGAAGCAAAAGTAGAAAAATCGGGGTTTGGGCGAGAGCTTCGAGACGAGACGATACTCGTGGGCGAATCGAAGCAAAGGAGAGCAACCCGGATGGATCCAATAGTGGGGGGTTTTGGGGGAGGAGCGCAACGCTGTAGGGACTTGAGGTAGGTGCCTGCCTAGGTATTTCCGGAGATAGAGGAAGGCGATTCGACGAGACCCCTGAAACCGCGCTGTTCCTGCCAAATATCCAAAAGGACACCTAGAAACGACCCCGCGCTGGGTAGGTGCACCGCACCGCTGTGGCTCGAAATCGATTGGTGGGGTTGTTTAAGTTGACCCGATTGGCTGCCTCCAGGTCAACCCCACGTGCTTTGATAAGCAGATCTCCAACTGTGGCTAGTGCTTTACCGCCTTCCCTTGTCGGAGAACGGAAGGCAATGGAAGCAGGAAGGCGCGGCAGGGATGGAGCTGTGATTGCCCTGGGGACGCACCTGCAATGGCCCCCGAATAGCCCCTCCCCGCCTGTATCGTCTCCCCCCTTGTGGCGCAGTGGAGCTTCAGCGTTCCCGCTGGTATCGTCATCGCCCAGCTACCTAGTACCTGCCGCTCTGCCCGTAGCAGCCACTGTTGGCATCAACACCACACCACCACAACCGCCCGATCTTTGTTCGCAAACACCGCCCATCTTCAACCAAGGTGTGAGCTGCCACTCTTGGTCTTTTCCCCCTTACTTTCCCTCAAACACCATTTTCAGCAGCCATGGCCGACTTCAAGCTCTCCGCCCAACTGTCTGGCCACGACTCCGACGTACGTTAACGCAGCCATCCCCCGCCACTTCGATGCTAACCCGTTTGTAATGCACAGGTCAAAGCCGTCAGCTTCCCAGCTTCCCATACCATTCTCTCCGCATCGCGCGATGGCAGTGTACGAGTATGGCGTCAGACATCTGACTCCCCGCCGTCTTTCGAAGCCTCCGTGTCCAGCCAGACCTCAGAGTTCGTGAACTCTGTCACATACCTTCCTGCCCTCGAGGCCTACCCGGATGGCCTCATCGCTTCCGGCGGAAAGGATACCATTGTCGAAATCAGACAGCCACAATCTGGCCCAAGCGACAATGCCGAGAGGCTGTTGATCGGTCACTCTCAGAACGTATGCAGTCTGGATGTCTCGCCCAAGGGCACCTACATCGTGTCGGGTGGCTGGGACTCCCAGGCGCTTGTTTGGAGCACTAGCAAGTGGGAGAGCGAGATCCGACTGAGCGGTCACGAGAAGAGCGTCTGGGCCGTCCTGGCTCTCGACGAGGAGACTGTCGTCACCGGCTGCGCCGACACGAGCATCCGCATCTATAACCTTCGATCCGCCGTCGCCGGTGAGGCCGAACCCCGCTCGACCATCTACACACCCGAAGTTGTCCGCGCCCTCTGCAAGGTTCCCAAGGGCCACCCCAGCGGAGCCGACATCGCCAGTGCAAGCAACGACGGAATCATCCGCCTATGGAAGCTCAATGGACAGCAGGTCGGCGAGTTGTTCGGCCACGAGAGCTTCATCTACGCGTTGACAAGCCTGCCTTCTGGCGAGCTGGTCAGCTCCGGTGAGGACCGTACCGTAAGGATATGGAAGGGCAACGAGTGCGTCCAGACCATCACACATCCGGCCATCTCGGTGTGGGCGGTTGCAGCGAACGCTGAGACTGGAGATATTGTCACGGGAGCCAGCGACGGTGTCGCGCGCGTGTTTAGCCGCAGCACCGAGAGGCAGGCTCACCCACAAGCCATATTGGACTTTGAGGAGTCGGTCAAGGCGTCGTCAATTCCTCAGCAGCAGCTGCCCTCTATCAACAAGGAGCAGCTGCCTGGTCCCGAGTTCTTGCAGACCAAGTCGGGAACCAAGGAGGGCCAGGTGCAGATGATCAACCAGGGCAACGGTAACATTACCGCCCACCAGTGGTCAGCGAGTATGTTTTTCTCTTCCCACGGTTGACCCGACGTACTAATCTCGCGCAGGCCAGCAACAATGGATCAACATCGGCACTGTCGTCGACTCGGCTGGAAGCAGTGGCAAGAAGACGGAGTACAATGGCAAGTCCTACGACTACGTATTCGACGTGGACATTGAAGATGGCAAGCCGCCGCTAAAACTGCCGTATAACCTCTCCCAGAACCCCTACGATGCTGCGACAAAGTTTTTGAATGACAACGAGCTTCCCATCAGCTACCTGGATAACGTGGCCAATTTCATTACGCAAAACACCCAGGGTGCGACTCTTGGCCAGTCGGCACCAGCAACATCCGATCCCTACGGAACGGAATCGAGATACCGACCTGGCGAGTCAGAACTGAGGCCCAAGGTTCTCCCACAAGCCGACTACCTCAGCATCACGGCTGGCAAGTACGATGCCATGGTCAACAAGATTCTCAATATCAATGCCAATATGATTTCTTCCGGCCGTAAAGACGCCGCGCTGAACCCCACAGAGCAGGCCACTTTGAAGAACGTGAAGGAGGCCATCGAGGGATCGAAGCCCGTGGACCAGACGGGCATTGACCTCGCCCTGAAGATCGTTACCCAGTGGCCCTACTCTGACCGTCTCGCGGGTCTTGACCTGCTGAGATGCGTCGCCACTTCGCCGGATGCCGCCGACGTATCTGCGCCCGAGGGTTCGTTCCTGCAGGTCGCCGTGTCCAGCGCCCTAAATGCACCGGATGGCGCGACGCCAAACGAGAACTCTGTGATGATGGCTTTGCGCACATTCGCCAACGTCTTCTCCTCGCCCAAGGGTCAGGCGCTCGCTGCGAAGGAGGCCGACACGGCGGCATCCGTCATCGAGCGGGTGCTTGGCATCTCGGGCGGTGCCGCCATTGGCCAGTTCAACCGCAACATCCTCATCGCCGCCACGACGACGCTAATCAACTACGCCGTCTTCTCGCACAAGGAGCGCAACCTGTCCCAGTCGAAGCGTTTCATCCCCGCGCTCGGAAAGATCCTGTCGGAGCAGACGGACTCGGAGGTCATCTACCGGGCGCTTGTGGCCCTGGGAACGTTTGCGTCCACGAGCAAGGCGGACATCAAGTCCCTCGGCGGCGAGAAGTGGATCAAGTCCGCCGTGGACAAGGTGTCGGAGGTGCGTGTCAAGGAGGTGGGCTCGGAAGCTCTGCAGCAGCTGTGATGGTCGTGCGGCGTGATTAGATTCCGAGTCAATTCGAACGGAGGGACAAGAGTGACGGGGCCGTGTGATGGGCCGGTGTGCCCGCGCTTGCTGAGGCCATGTCGAAACATTTGACTTTTTGGGGAGGTGGGTGAGTTGCAAGCAACGTTTGTCGAAGCAGGACCGTAATCGATGATAGCTAGCTTAGAACGCGATTGAGCGTAATGAAACCGCTCCATGATTGAGACTTTAGTGCATACCCTGGCCGTAACTTTTAAGCATTCACATTAGCACGAGAACCCGATATCAGATGTGAAGATTCAAAGTGTAGATTCAGTTCGTCAAGCGAACATGGTAGTCCAGTCTACTCGAAAGCTTTGAGACGACGTAAGACGGTAATAATAGTTGAGGCTTTTCTCGCCCAGTGTAAAAAAGAGAGATCCCTCCAATAAACGCCATCTTGATGCCTTCCAGAGTTCCCCATCAAATATACAACACCGCCAAATAAGTTTCGCCCCGAGGTATAATTCGCAGAAGCCAACACGGTCCCATCCCATAATCATCGCAATTTCATTCTCTTCTTCTCTCGATTGGGCATGGTTGCCTACAGCATCATCCAGAGCCCGCCCACCACCAGGGGCACCCAGCTGAGGGCGGCCCACGAGGACTGCGGGCGCTTGCCAGAGTACCAGAAGGTGACGGTCGCAGGCTCGGCGCCCGAGGTGGCGGCCTCGGCGACGTTCTGGCCCGACTCGCGGACGGTGATGGTGTAGACGTCGGCGAACCCGATGTCCTGGGAGTTGAAGCAGTTGGACGCGTTGACCTTTTCGATCTTGGGGTCGCCCGGCTCGGCGAACTCAATGTCGACGCACTGTTTGAGGCTGTTAGCTCGCTGTTGCTGCTAGAATGTGAACGGAAGGCAACGTACCGAGAACAGGGAGGCGCCGTGGACGGCGAGCTCGACAATCTGGATGGTGGCGTGGTCGCCGGCCTTGACGGAGGTGTTGACGGGCAGCGGGACCTGGGGGAGGCAGACGGTGCCCGGGTAGGGGTTTTTGCTGGGTCCGAGGATCTGCATGACGGGGACCATGGGGTGGGACATGTTGAAGGGACCGCCGTCGGGGCCGTCGGTGCCGAAGCCCATGTTGATGTACATGAAGGCCGTGGCGTGGCCCTGGAACCAGCCGGGCTGGAAGGCGATGGCGCCGCCGGTGGTGGGCCAGTAGGTGCGGTTCGTGGTCACGCCCATGCCGCCGCCTTTTCGGTCATGTTAGCGATGCTGCTTCTGAGGAAGAGAGGAATGGTAGGGGAGACGAACATGGGTAGGTCCATTGCATGCCGTAGGGGAACGTTTCGTTCGTGATGAGGTTGTTGCCGCGCCATCCCGGGTAGGAGATGACGATGTGCGCCGAGGCCGTCGCCGCGAGGACGAGGGCCGATAGTGTTGAGGAGAGCATCTTCGCTGGTGTTTGTGTGTGTGTGTTGTTGGCAGGTTGCCTTGTCGTCGTCCTTCTCGTCCTCGTCGTCGCAAAGGCCCGTCCGAACCCTCCTTGTGTGTGCGTCTCTCTTCCTTTGTGCGTCCCACCAAGTTTACCAGTCTTTTGCCGACCCCGCCTCTTTCTTTCCGGGTGGTTGGTCGTCGTCTTCTTTCTGCTTGCCCCGAGTAACCCCAGCTGATTATCCCAAGAACCACTGGCCTTGGAGGAGACTCGTCGAAGCGGGAAGATTATTCTTTGTAAACGTTGAAAAGGGAATCAAACTGCTGGACGAGAGAAGGAGAGAATAAGAGAGGCCAGAGGAGACGGCTGGGCCATGGGTGTTATTTGGGGCCGGCTGCGGTGCGGCCCTCGCAGCCAGCAGCTACCGTGACCTTGCGGATACACCAGGACCAGGACAGGACCGGTCCAGCCGCCCTACCAACGTTGCATGGGGTCTGCATTTTTGCCATCTGCGCGCACTTTGCAGCCGGCCAATGGAGGTCCAGATTTCCTGGTTTGTCGTCCGTGGAAGCTTGGAAAAGGTGTGTGTGTGTGTGTGGTGTGGAAGCACGCGAATGGGACGCACACCGGCGATGGATAGAGGAGGAGCAACCAGCATGGGGGCACGGCCAGCCGCCGGGAGGGAAAGAGGCAGTGGGGAACGAGACGTGCAGCTGTTCACCTCTGCTGCTGCTCTTTCGGTGTTCGGGGGCCGGAGGGGGGCCAATGACAGGCGGGAGCGCCCAGCGACTCGCTGCGGGACGCTACGGGGGACAGGGGGGGAGGCCACAGGGCGCTGTGCCGGGGTGAGGGGCCAATGGGACGGCGTATCACACCGGCTCGAGAGGTGCTAGGCGGTGGTGAGTGGATGGGATCGACAGGGATCCGGCGGCGTGTAAGCGCCGGGTGCTGCAGGTGGGACCTACTGGCAACTGCCCACTGCACCTATGCAACACCACCACCAACGGGAGGTATCCAAGTACCTATTATCTTGGTGTTCAATCGTGCCTCTTTCTCCAATGAGAGATTGTCGTTTCTTCATCTCGCCCATCTCATCTGCGGGCCAAGAGTTGAGGTAAGCTGTTTGTCCGCAGGAAAAGAGCCAACCAAGAGGCTAGGCACCGCAGCACCAACGGCAGGTCAGGCCCTATTTTTGGGGGCCATAGCCCGAGTGAAGGTTGGACGACGGGAAGATTCCTCGTGGTAGCACTCGATCCTGCCCGGGTTGTTTCCAACGATTTGATTTCTTCAGTCGTCCGATTTGAGATGGTGATCATTCCATCCCGTTGGTGACCCGGGAGTCGGCGTGCCTGTGGAAGCGTCTTCGCGTCCAGGTGGCGACGTGATGACATGTCTTGATCGCCTGTTTTTCCTGTCAAACAAGCGCCGGAGTGGAGGAGGCAACTTCCTGGGGTACGCTGCCGTCCACGAATCCACTCAACAATCACTTCCCGGGAACACACCGGGGGGCGATTGCCGACGTGGACCGAAGGACGAGACAGGCAGAGGTAAGCTGACGGTGACACCTCCGGACGTGGCACTCGCGTTAGCCTCAAGGCTACCTACCTACGATCGAAAGGTCCGGCCGGGCCGACCTTGGGACCGCATGTGGTCACCGAAGGACCTGAGACTGTTGGCAACCAAGGTCACGTGTTTGACTTCCACCGTAACCGCAGATCTGACGTCTTGATGCCATTGAGGAACTATCGCAGTACTAGTGGTGTATATTCTAAGCCAGACGGGTGTAAGATGTCCACATTGCCTCTTCTCGAGTCGCTACATTCTGAACAGTCCACCGTCTTACCGTTCCGACTCCCGAATCGAGTCGTTGCATCAACGTCCACCAGAAACCTATTCCCACGAACCAGGCAGCTGATTCACTTGGTCCAAAGCGCGCACCCCAAGCTCTTCAAAATCACCAAGTACCTTGTCGGAGAGCAATCTTGCATCGGCATCCCAGCGGGACTCCCAGCTAAGCTCGTGGCGGAGTTCCCAGCGGGAGAATTTAAACGCCACCTCCTCGAGACTCGGCATCGCGCCATCGTTCCGCCGAAGAGCAGCGAGCCCCGAGAGCGCGGGGAGCAGCGGCGTTATGTAACCGCCGATATGTAGTCGTTTGAGCGAACTCGGCAGTCTTGCCAAGGCGTCGTCGTTTAGGAAGGCGTTCTGATCCAACGTGCCGACAAAGTTTCGTGAGTTAACCCAGAGGTTCTCGAGGTTGACAAAATCCTCGAATATTTCCCAGCCGCTGCTACCTTCAAACTCGGTATCGTAGCAAAGGGTCTTCAAGGTCCCAGCGTGTGGCTTGAGGGCTTTCATGATGCTCGTCGCCGGCAGGAGCTTTGTTGGGGGAGGAAAAATGTCTGTTGTGTCTTCCGGCAGCCAGTGGTCAACCCCAAAATACCTAAAGACCCGCAGGCCCTGGAAGCGTCTCACGAAGGCCGCGACGTCCTTTTGTTTTGCGACGATGTCTCTCAAGGTGATGGAAGTGATGTTGTTGCCGTAATCATGGCCGTAGATGGGGCACTGCAGGATGCCCGTTTCGGAGCCGGCCACCCGCAGCTCAGAAAGCCTGGCAAAACGTCTGGGAAGTTGTATGGGCTGCCGACGATTATATACCGCATTCCTATACGGTAAGAGGTAGGAAATCATGCTAGCCTGATATGGGTCATGTACAAGAGACTTTGACAAAGCAAAAGATTCGAGATTCGGCAGAATATCCTGTCTCCCTCGATATGCTGTCGCCGTGCAATTCGGGAATCAGAAGAGACGGAAACTGGTAAAAGAGGTGGCCGACCATTGCCAGAATTGCTTGATGCGTGAAAATGGAGAGCCCTCGAACGCTGCTCAAAGACGGAAGCAGCATAACGAGGAGGAAGGCGATATAATGCACATCGTCCACGGTATCGGGTTCCTCATGCCAGAGGTAGTCGCCCAGTCCAGTAAACTCCTCGGACTCGCCGCACTTGCCCTCGACTCGTCTCCAAAGTGGCGGGTAGTGATCCAGATCATTTAGACTGAACCAGGGCCCTGAAAAAATAGTTTGGTCATCCATAAACAGGTGCACTTGCCTGACGTGGCCGCGAATGTCAGGTCTTGATTCGAGCAGAACAAGCATGGCCTCCAGCTGATCCAGGCCTTCGGACTTCATAGACAGGTCCCTGATGAAGTAGTAGACCTCTGGGCCGAGCAGCGACTTGAATCTCTTGCAAGTGCCCGAGAAGCTCAGCAGCGACGCTTGTTCGAAGCGGATCTCCTTTCTAAGAGACGCGACCAGTTCCAACTTCTTTTCTTGCCTCTCGGCCAAATCATCTTCTTCATAGTAGACGTAGCTCGCTGCAGGTGCGAATTCCTCGGTCCGGCCAGTGACGGAATCGTATGATCTCAGGGAGCGTGCTATCATGAGAAGCAGCTCGGGCGGCAGCTTAAATAAGGCTGCCATTGTTGCGGAGGACGTACAGACGAAGGATCAATGAATACTTGGGAGACTGAAGTCTTCTAGTGTAGATGCGAGGTTGAAAGAGGTTTCTGTTCATCGATCTACCAAGGTTAGTTTATGCTAAAGCGAAATGAGATACCCACACACCTACCTTAGCAGACGAAGCATTTATCAAGGTTAATATACGGAGTTAGAAAATATAAAGTTTTCCCTGTGTTCTTTTCCTTTTCCTCTTATTTTTACTCTCAGGAGCATTAAAGCGGGCTAAACCCTTGTGGATGGAAAAGATGGCCGTCACCCTGAAAAAAGAATCTAGAGGTGTATTTTGGAAGAATCGCACACATCAAACAGAATTTCCACAGCAGGGAGAGATCATCGCTGCATGTGCATGCTTCTATTTCAAGCTGCTCAATGTGATGCGACAGTGAGATTTTAGCCGTCGTTGCAGTTGCAGGGAATTGCAGGTAGGTATCCAAGGTTTATGTAAGTCACCTTCCAGGTGGTAACCACAGTTCCGTTGACCGCCTCAATCACATGTCAACTATGGAAGGCGGTCTGCATTCTGCCTGGCAAAAGTTCATCCCACCAAAGTGACATGCCCGCACACAACTTCCCCCTCCTCGGAATGCGCACGCCCACCATGACCGCGGCAGTACAGACCGAGACCGACGCTCCGAAGCAGGAAGAATGGACCTTTGTCAAGTCCAAGTCGCGTTTTCGCAGGAAACATTCCAGGGTGCTCACCCCTTCGACGACCACCGCCTCAAAGACCCATGAACCCCGCACCTACAAGTCCACCGCCGACATCACGGCCGAGTACGAGACCTTCAAGACCCGCTGGCGCGAGACCCCGTGCCATGCCAAGATCAGGGAGCTGGTGAGACAGAACGCGGGCATGCATCGGCGGGTGCGGCGAGCCGTGTGTCTCGGCGTCGGCACGTTCGACCCGGAGGACGGCGGGTGGGACGCGAAGAGGCGGAGCCACATCCAGCTGGACGGCTTCCTGACCGTCGTGGAGGTTCTGTGTACGTATTTGCAGTCCCCTTTTATACCAGTATGAAATAATAACAAGTGTCTTACGCCCACCGCAGCCGAGATCTACAGCGAAACCATCCCTTGCTGGTTCCAAGAACCCCGGTTCACGCCCAACGACGCCGAGTTCCTGACGAACCTGGGCCACGAGGTCGTCGAGTCGCCCCGGGCCTTCGAGGCCGTTGACGAAGATACGCTCGTGTTTGCGATTCACATGTACCGACCGATCTACGAGGCGGCGCTGGAGAAGGCCTTGCCGGCCATGTTCGTTGGGACGGGGTGGGATGTATGGGATGGGTAGG
>WIGN01000610.1:0-14928 GCA_014235955.1 Colletotrichum sojae
GCGGCGGGAACTTGGGCCCCGTCCAGCCTAGAGTGCGGTAGTGAACCAACCCTACACCACTCTAGAGGTGGTCCCAAGGCCCGAGTGTGGCATAGCCAGCGCGGCACTCCCGCACCCTTCCCTTCCAACTTCCGTCCGGCTGCACCGTCCGGCGTTCCCTGCGTGCCGTCAGGGGGATTTCTTCGGTAGAGGCCGGCACATCTTTCCCATCTCGTCGCGCCAGGCCGAACCTCGGCCAGGGGGGCGAAGCCGCAGAAAGGAGTCAAGGAACTCCCCCGTCATGGGTCCGAAAGGCCTTGCTCGGCTACGAATCATGAGCCGCGGCGCTAATTTGCCTGGGTCTCCTCGAGTCGCGCGGTCCTCACTTTGAATATCCTTCTGTACAGAGCCTGTCAGGGCACGCCACGCGGAGTTGGTCCTCTAGCGTCAGGTACCAGGCACAAATAGCCGATGGTGGCCAATGGCGGCGCGAAGAGACGTTCTCAACGCAATTGCGTCCTGCAGGCTAAGAAAATTCAGAAAGCAAAAAAAGAAGGCCCAAAGGCTGACGTTTACGGATCCTTCGCAAGGTACTTGTCTACGTATCTAGTGTACGGACACTGCCAACACGCACCTGCATGGTGAAGAGCTGGACACGTATGGCAACGCATCAGAGGTATCCTGACAAAGTACTTGCTGCTTACGTCTTGGCCTTGGCCCGTACCTTGCAGACTTAGCCCCCAAGTACCGGACTCCCTCCACCACCTCCCGCACTGCCCAGTCCGAGCCAGCTCCTTGACGCCAGGTACCCGTTCGTTCCCCTTGCCGCGTCCGTCCCTTCCCACGATGCCATGCTCTGGGCAGAAAACTAGCACCCGGAGGAGGGGGCGGCCTTGGCGCTAGAAACGAGAAGGAACTCCCTCTAGACACAGCCTGAAAGCCACCCAAGAATAGGTGCAGTGGCCACAGCCTGCGGATACCTGGAAATAACTTGGCGAGATGAAGGCCATTGGATCTTGTCTCTGATGTCGACCGCCCTGTCGTCGCTGTTCCAACTCCAAACATCGGACGAGGGAGACGGCTGGCTGTTCACGGTCTGAAAGCCAACCAGGCTGGCCTCCTCCGATGATGGATGGATGAGCTTCCTCCTGAACATGCGCGCCTAGCCAACGCCTACCCGAAGGATGGTGGCCCAGCAGGTCCAGACCGAAAACTCTGAGCCTGGTGAGGCCATTAATCCACGGACACGCCCAATCACGGACGACGAGTTACAACGGCATGTACAGGATACAAGCCGTGATCCATCACACTAGAATCAGTGTCCAAGCCCACCGTCCGATGGGGGCTTGCTCCATGCGTCCTCATCCTGGGAAACACCCTCGGGCTGACGGACCCCACCGTCTTAGTCGACGTTTCCTTGACCTAGACGCCTCCAGCTCTGAGGACGAGGTCTAGCTCCAGTTCCCCACCACCACCGATTCACTGTTGGGCAACGGGAGGGCGAGGCATCCTTCATTACGGATACCTTGGACAGGACATGATGTATATAAGTATGGGACCCGTTTCCTTGCTTTCACTTCCCCGGTTTCGAATCTCTATTCCGCATCCCAATTCTTCGTTGGCCGAGCCTCGCAACCTTTTTGTCTCTTCAGACATCATCATTCTTTTCACACACCAGCTTTTCACTCCTTCGAAAGCTCCCATCCCTCATCTTTGACGGCCCCGGTCCGCTCAACAACTCTCCAACCAAGCTCATCACCACCACCCATCTCGGGCTTTGCGTTCTTAGGTCTAGCCAGCGGCTTACACCTCTCGGACTATCAACCATCTTGAATTTGCAACTGTTGTCGACAACGTTACAGTAACCTCTTTCAACCCGTCACCTTCGACTCACTCCGCCTACGGCACTTACACCCACAACCCACATTCCCATTTCAAAATGCAGTTCAGCACCTTCCTCGCCCTCTTCGGCTCCGCCGCCCTGGCCGCCGCCACCAACTCCATCACCTTCAAGTCCCTGGACGACGACAGTCGCACCGTCTACTTCGTCCCCAGCATCGGCCACGAGGAGATCGAGAAGCTCAAGCTGGACGGCCACGCCGCCACCAAGGTCGAGTTCCCCCAGGGCTGGATCGGCAACTGGTTCTCCGTCACGGAGGGCGCCGAGGTGAAGCCCGGCATGCTCGGCGAGGTCACCTTCAACGGCTGGAACGGCATGACCTACTTCGACGTCTCCGCCATCGTCAACCCCGGCGACCACGCGGGCGTCAAGATGATGTACCCTCTCGAGTCCAAGACTCCGACCTCGGGCTGCGACAACTACCCCTGCCCCGACAAGGCCTACTACCAGTGGGACGACGTCCAGACCCGCGTCACCGATGAGACCGAGCTCGTCTGCACTTTTGGCAACAACGGCGTCGTCTCCATCCAGGAGGACGACGATGATGCCGCCGCCGCCAAGGTCAAGCGCGACTACGTCCTCGGCTGGTTCTAGATCAAAAAACGAAGAGTTATCCGTTCTTTTCTTTCCTAAGACATCCTCTTTGAAGGTTTCTTACCTGCTGCGGGCCCCCTCTCCCCTTTTCCGAAAAGGGGGTTGTTGCCAGCAACGCGCTGAGCGCTACGAATTCATGACCAACCAACCATTCCTTTCCCTTTGAGCGAAGAAAGGAGACTCCCAGGGAGTTTTCCCCAGAAACCGCCATCTGTCATTTCCCGGTATACAAACAAGGAAGGATACCCCATCAAACCAAAAACAAGCGAGGGCACTCGCCGGAAGGGAGGTTCAAGATTTTTCTGGGATATAGAGAAACTGGGTCAAGTTTTTGTTTCGTCCTTTTTTTTTTTTTTTCAAGCGAGGAGGCGTTTGATCGGAGCAATTGGAGCAATCTAGGCGTTTCCCTTCCCTCCCCGCGAGAGAGGCCCAGTGAACAGCCCGAGATGTTCTAGCATCTGAAGGCTGGGGTCTGGGGTCTCTCTTTTACTCGCACTGGTGTTCTTTTTGAAAGACACCTGTTTCTCGTCTTCTTCCCTCTGCACAGACGCAGACACTTTTAGGGGTTATCTTTACTACCTAGGGAGAACAGAACTGCAAAAAGAAACGAAAAAGTTTCAGTTGAAGAATAAAAGAAATTGCATAAAACCAGACTGTGTCAAGCTTGTTTATTTTGATGTTGACCCATCCTCCCACGGACCGAGCGACGTCGCCCGGTTCGTTTATGAGGGTTCGAAATGAAGGGGTGGTCCAAAGCCCGTGCCCCACATCCAAGCTCCGTCGAAGCTTTCCAGGTAGCGGGATGACGGAAAGCATTTTAAGAAGAACCTTGGAACCGTTAGATGAGAAGGGCAAAAAGGTTTGGGCAAGGGTTGGAAGAAAGCAAGCACATGCTTCGGAAACCTGCTCCACCCAACCCTTTGAAGCGGACTCCTTTCCCGAGGGAATACGGACGTCTCGCGTCGTTCCAAGTTACCTTCACCGTTGCGAATGATACGGCGCAGGCGCAAGAGCTGGAAAAACAGAGTCGTCCCGTTTTCTTGGGATGAACGGTAGGTGTTTAACGGACGGCAGCGGGGGCAGGGGCTACTAGCTAGCTTGCTGCTTCCCGGTACCTACGTTTCAAGTTGCAACGACAACGCAGCCGGCAACGCAATCACCCCTGGTCCCCGGGCCGCACCAAGCACAGCGGGTTTTTCTTTGTTGGCAAGAGGGGAAAAAAAGCGCGCAAGCTGCAAGCGCAACTCCCACAATGCCGGACGACCCTATTCCCAGCTGATAAACGCGCGTCACAGGGTTTCCCGGGGGGCGGGCGACGTCAGCAGCCGCCGCGCCACTTTGAACGACATCTTTGTGCTTTTTACTTTTCTGTTTGGTTGCTTGCTTGCTGAACTTTTACCCCCGGTTTCATGTCATGCAATGGCCGGGTAAGCTGAAAAAAAGGAAATAATAGGTAGATTGAACTGCAAAAAGACGGGCTCGCGCAGGTGGATTCGCGCCTGAGATGGGGGGACCGGCTTGCTGCAGGTAGGTTCCGCACCTCCGGATCCTGCGTCGTTGAAGGGGGTATCTGCAAACACTGACCAACCCGGCACCGAGATACCGAAACTTGGGGATGGACGGCCTTTTCGTCTTGCAGCTTTTTTTCGTGTCTCGTCGGCAAGACTTGCATGCAACACCTGGGCAGAGAACATGGCGCGACAGGTCAAGTACCAGTTACAAAAAAATTAATCAAGTTTAGATTCGCATTTTCCACCCTCCATGTGATCGAGCGTTTGGGGTGCACGCGACAGCCCGCCGCTTCCACACAACAGCCCCCGCCCCCGTAAACTACATCAAGAAGCCTTGGGTTCCTCCTCGGTACCCGGCGGCGATTCCGTCTTCCCCGAGTCTGCGCTTTGTCTGCTGCCCGCCTCGGCCGTCGACGTCGAAGCTGACGCAGAGGCCGTCGTCTCCGACCCGCCTCCGTCCGACTTCCTCTCCGCCGGCGGCGACGCGGCGGCCGTCCTGATCGTCTTGGCGTTGATGATGCCCTTCAAGTAGTCGCCCGTGTCGCGGAACCCGTCGAGCTTGCCTAGCTTGGTGATGAAAAAGTCCACGTCTCGGAGCATACTGCGTGCTTGTTAGCATCTTACATTCTCGCGCGTCTGTTGCTAATCGCAACTCACCTGTCCCGACCCGTGTCCGTCCTCGCCTCGGCAGCTTGGAGGACCTTGCCGAAGTGGTCTTTGTAGCTTGAAAAAACGGGCACCATGATCATCTGCACAGAGCTCTCGGGCAGGTGCTTCATCAGCACCCTGTACAGGGTCGTCGTATCCTTCGCCAGCGTCACCATGTACGGGTGCGTCGTCTGGCTGTTGTCGTTGTCCCAGTCGATGGCGTTCATGGCCTTGGCGTGCGATCCCGCGCGGCCGCTCATGATCTCGACCAGCTTGTCGTAGATGCTGTTTTGGTGCTCCTGGAACAGGCGCCGGACCTTGTCGAACTCGCCCATCAGGCTGGACACGCCAGCGCCGGAACCAGCGTGCCTGCGCACGAATTCCCGGATGTGGGGTATGAGCGTTACGATGAACGACAGTGCCTGGGCCGCCAGAGCCAAATGCTTCGTCGTGATGTTCTTCAGGCCGACGGACCGGGTGGCGCCGGCGCCGAGAATGAGCTGCGTGCAGCGGGAGTTGAAGAGCTGCAGGTACGTAATAAGGGAGGTGGCGACGTCCGTGGCTATCGACGGGATGCTGCCGATGAGATGCAGGAAATGCGAGATGCCCTCCAGGCAGAGTATCGCGGAGTTCGGCAGGAGGAACGTCTCGCCCTCGATCTCTGCCGTTCGAGCCTTCTCCTTGCCGGTATCGTTAGTCTCGCCCGGGTTGGCTTCCACTCCGTTCGTTGCCTCTTCGTCGGGCTGCTCCTCCCAGATCTTGGTGCCCTCTGTCCACGCTGCAGCATCCCTAGTACTGCTCGCGACAACTAGATCAAGCAGTGCTTTGGCCTTCTCGTCAAAGTCTTTGGCACTCCATTGATCGGACTCCATCCCCTGGGCGAGCTTTTGCTTCTCGGCCTCGCCGTGCTGTTGGACGAATTCCTTGATGTGGCCGTTGACGAGCGTCTTCAATGCCGTGCCGCTGCGGCCCGATATCGCCTCACATTCGTTGGAAAAGTAAAGGTTCAGTGTAAAGTACCGGAGGAACCAGGCCAGACTCAGCCGAGTGCTCTGCTCAGACCGTACCTTCAGAACCTTCAAGACCTTATCTTGGGCCATGTCCACTGCTTGCCCGACCAAGTTGGGAATGTCCATGGCCTTGTGGATCTCTTCCTGGACTTCAAAACTGGGAGAGTCGTCGAAGCGGGGGAACTCCCGATCGAACGGGGTTGGGCTTGCGAGCGGCGAACGAATCGGCGGGGATTTGAGTCCTGCAGCAGTCGCCTCCTCGGTCAAGCTGCTTGCTACGTCGAGGAGCACCTTGACTTGGGTCGTCAAACGGCGGAGGGTTTCCGTGACACCAATGTACATCGTCTTCAACAAGTCCTCGGCATCCTTGGGATCCAAAGCTCGAAGGTTTCGCGCCAGAATGGACGATTTCTCTTGGTTCGATCGCTGCCTTCCGCCGCTCATGGTAGAAGCGGACATCATGGACTCGTTGTCGTCATCGTTGGAACTCGGCATCGGTCTTCGAATGATATTCCGGACCTCACGCAGCACAGCTTCCCGGTAAGCCGAGATGGCAGTTGCAATATGCTGAGCTCGGTGGAGACCCAGAATGTTTGGCATGATTGCTTTGCGCAGTTCTTGGGTCGAACCGAGGTAGGCGGGGAACGCTGCGGTCTCCCTTGCGGTGCCGCCCCGTGCTCGCAACGATGAACTACTCCATCGGAGAAGCACATCACGGCTATTTACGGATTCGACGTGTTTGCGAAGGTCGCCGAGAAGCAAGCTCTGGAACTTGGACTCGTACGCTCTGCCGATACGGAAGCGCAGTTGTTGCAGATCCTCGTTCACACCTTGCAGAGCTGTTGCTCCTCTCAAGTCTCTGAGCCGCGCGACGGGAAGCACAGGTGGACCAGCTTCGGGGGTGTCATCGTGCTCGCCGGAAATAAGAAGCTCCAAGGTGTCGATCTTGCCGAGGGCTTGGTCGATTTCACCCGCATCGACCAGCGACTCGCAGGACGCGACCCCTTCGACAATGTGGCGGAGCTGAAGCACGGCGTCATTAAGCGCCTGCACATTCTCTCGCCGGCGGCGCTTCTGTACTATGTTTAGGCCCTTGGTTGCGATTTCTTCGTCAAGAGCTTCCAGCTCCTTGCGGAGTGTCTTGATCCTGTCGACAGACTCCGCCGCTTCAGAGTGTAGCTCTCGAAGTGAACCAAGCGCAGTGAAGAACGTAGTGGATGCAGTCGATATCGAGTTGATTAGGTGAACTTCGATGGTGTCCATGTACCACGAGAGCTTCTCCTGCAGAATGGCATTGGTGGCTAGCGCCTTCCGCGGGGCCATTATACTTCCATTACTCCCACCCTTGTCTTCTCCTGGAGCTGGCGGTACGACTTCCGAACGTTCGCTGACGACGTCGAAGATGCGGGGATTCTCTAGATGAAAGTCCTCGTCAAAATACACGTTGGGTATGGTTGATAGCGGCGGCGGGCCTTGTCCGCCCTTGCGGTTGAACCCTGAACTCGCGCGCCGCAGTGGCCCAGGGCCGTCGAGGGAGGAGATGGACGTGATGGACGCGATGGACGATTTCCGTCTAGCTGGCTGGCGGCCGGCAGGCTTCAGATGACCCTCGTCGACAGAGTCTGCAAAGTCGTCGTGCTTACTCGACCGACGGCCGGAGGACCCGGGGCGCTCGTCATCTTGTTCCTTCACGCGTCGAAGTTGCTCGTACAAAGCCCCGACTTGCGACAGGTACGGCTTGAACTCGGAGGGATCGATGTGGGGTATGTTCGTAAGAGTTACAGGAGGGATATCGCGGGCTGTGGGAGGTTTATGCGCGCTGGATGCAGGGGCTGAGGTATGAGGTTGCAAGCCAGTCCGAACAATGGGAGGCTGTAGCAGTGTCGAGATCGCTGGACGCTGTCAGCAGGTCAACCGGCGCATTCCCTCGCAGAGACGCATACCATTCTGTCCCGATTCTAAAACGGCGTTTGCCCAGCTGGTGGACGATGTATCAAGAGATCCGCCTATCGAGTGTATCGAGCTCGCCGTGGAGCCTCGTCTCGCTGCATGCTGTGGATGGCCCTGTCCTGGTCTGGCTGCTGTCAGCTCGACCGTGGCCGAAAGGGCTTTGTGAAGGAGCTAACCTGTGAAATGGGAATTCGGTGCGCGTTGCCGGCGGGGACATCGACGATATCGTGTCCACCGACTTGCGGCCGGCCGGAGCAGAATACATGGTGTAAAGCAATGGTTCAAGTTGCGGGCTACGTGGAGCTGCGTCCGGGCCGCGGTCGTTTGCTGAGAGTCGCAGGAAAGCCGGCAACAAGGTTGGTTGACGGCTACGTAGCCAGACTACCGGGGTATCATCGCTGAGTAGATCGCATCGACTTAAATTTCGAAAAAGTAGCGTTCAAGAACCATCACTGGATAAGCACATAGGGGGGGGAGACAGGTAATGAAATCGATCCTTGCGAAGCTTCACCAACGAGCTGGGCCACGTTCCATTCCCAGGGGCTTACAGCAGCTGCCAGCGATGCTTCCAGCGCATGCACGCGGCGGGACCCGAGGATAAGCCGCCCACACGTGAAGATAAGATATGCTTCCGGCCATGCTCCACAATTCTCCAAGGTGTCCACAGAATGGCTAGTCAGACTACCGCGACTTCCTGCAGCCACTTTACGCGACGCGTCCACGTAGACTGAGAAAGGGGTTTCCCGCGCAACGGAACTGCCCCTCTCGCATCCACATTTTCAGACTGAATCCTCAGCACCGCTTCCGTCACACGTTCTGTTCAAAAACCTTGGGTCGCAATCGCCAAAAATGGACAGGCAATCAGTGTATTCTGCCCATGTCTTTGAGCCAAGCTTTGGCCAGAATGAAGACACCCGCACTCAGATCCAGACTCAGCTGGAGAACTTCATCCTCCATTTTAGACACGACAACGACTACGTCTACAGGTATGCGACCTCCCGTATCAGGCTCTCCAATCGCACAGGTGTCTGACCTTCTGCGGGCAGAAACCAATTGAAGGAGAATGCGCTTCTGAAGAAGTACTACTGCGACGTCGACATTACCGATCTGATCAACTACAATGAGGAGCTGGCGCACAGACTGGCGACAGAGCCGGCTGATATCATTCCTCTCGTAAGATTTCGGCGCTTCGCTTTCGTCCTGCTGTTTACTAACCCCCTCGTGAACAGTTCGAGGCCGCACTCAAGAAATGCACCCATCGCATCGTCTACCCTCAGCTCACAAAGGTCGACTTGCCCGAACACCAGCTGCTGCTCCACTCCAACGCCGAAGATGTCTCGATTCGCAACCTGGACTCGATGACGATAGCCCGCCTGGTCAGAGTGCCGGGTATCGTTATCGGCGCCTCTGTCATGTCCTCGAAGGCGACGGAACTGTCCATTCAGTGCCGCAACTGCGCTCACGCTTCCACGGTGCCTATCTTGGGTGGCTTTACTGGAGTCACACTTCCTCGGCAATGCGGTAGGGCGAAGGTGCCGAACGACCCTGGCCCGAAATGTCCTATGGACCCATACTTCGTTCAGCATGAGAAGTCACGATTTGTCGACCAACAAATCATCAAGCTCCAGGAAGCGCCGGACCAGGTCCCCGTGGGAGAGCTTCCGCGACACGTTCTCATCTCGGCAGACCGCTACTTGACCAACCGCGTGGTCCCCGGTTCGAGGTGTACGGTGATGGGCATTTTCTCCATCTACCAGAACAAGGCTACCAAGAACTCGGCCACGGGTGGTGCAGTGGCTATCCGCACACCTTATCTGAGGGCCGTGGGCATTCAGACCGACATTGACCAGACGGCAAGGGGCCAAGCGATCTTCTCCGATGAGGAAGAGCAGGAATTCCTCGAGATGAGCCGACGCCCTGATCTTTACAACATCATGGCGGACTGCATAGCTCCATCTATCTACGGAAACCGCGACATCAAGAAGGCCATCTTGTGTCTGCTGTTGGGCGGGTCCAAGAAGATTCTGCCCGATGGCATGAAGCTTCGTGGAGATATTAACGTCCTTTTGCTTGGTGACCCCGGTACTGCAAAGTCTCAACTTCTAAAGTTCGTGGAGAAGTGCGCACCAATTTCAGTGTACACGTCAGGCAAGGGTTCTTCCGCAGCCGGTCTGACTGCCTCGGTTCAACGTGACCAGTCCACCCGCGAGTTCTACCTGGAGGGAGGTGCCATGGTTCTTGCTGACGGAGGTGTTGTCTGTATCGACGAGTTCGACAAGATGCGCGACGAAGACCGCGTAGCCATTCACGAGGCTATGGAGCAGCAGACCATCTCCATTGCCAAGGCCGGCATCACCACGATCCTCAACGCGAGAACTTCAGTGCTTGCTGCTGCCAACCCCATCTTCGGTCGTTACGACGACATGAAGACGCCCGGCGAGAACATTGACTTTCAGACCACCATCCTGTCGCGTTTCGACATGATTTTCATCGTCAGGGATGAGCACACGCGAGAGAAGGATGAGAGGATAGCGAGGCACGTCATGGGCATCCATATGGGTGGTCGCGGCGTGGAAGAGCAGGTCGAGGCCGAGATCCCCGTTGACAAGATGAAGAGATATATCAGCTACTGCAGATCGTAAGTGCCCTTGCATTTCTTCCGACACTTCGTTCGCAACTAACCCTTTCTCTAGGAGGATGGCTCCCCGTCTTAGCCTCGAAGCAGCTGAGAAGCTGTCATCCAACTTCGTCTCCATCCGCAGGCAGGTCCATGCGGCTGAGATGGAGGCCAACACTCGGTCTTCCGTTCCAATCACGGTCCGTCAGCTGGAGGCCATTGTCCGTATCACCGAATCACTAGCCAAGTTGACTCTGTCGCCTGTTGCCACCGAGGAGCACGTGGATGAGGCCATCAGGCTGTTCTTGTGCTCCACGATGGACGCCGTCAACCAGGGCAGCAACCAGGGCAGCAAGGAGTTGAACGAGGAGGTCGGCAGACTTGAGTCTGAGTTGAAGAGACGACTGGCAGTCGGCTGGGCCACAAGTTTGGCCAAACTGAGACGCGAGATGGTAGAGCAGAAGGGTTACAGTGACCTGGCGCTCAACAGGACCCTGAACATTATGCAGAGGAGGGGTACGGTCATGTTCCGGAACCAAGGTACGCAGGTGTACAGAAATGCGCTATGATCGAAGACAGTATCTGGACGGAGTGGTGGTTATGATGGCGATTTCGTTGGCGGTATTGTATAATCAGGCAGTAGAATGCCGTTCATGAAAGAGATGATTACCAAAAGACTTTGTATCTGTATTTCTCGATTTTTTTGCTAAGGAACAAATCCAAAAGCTAAAAACAACGCACAACTTGATCCCTCGTTTGCCGTCCTTTGATCCATCTGCGACTTCGTCTCCTGAACCAACCCATTGCGTTGCTGGTCATCATACTGCCTAGGTTTTACCCTGCCCGGCAACTGAGCTCAAAGAGCACCTTGGATCTCTTGTCTGGAGTCATGGAGCCATCTGGGGTTGAGAGTCCCTGACGCGGAGTGGGGATATGTATCTGACTAGACAGCACAAGATTAGCACCGTGGTCCAGAAGGTTCGGCGGGTTTCCACGGCTGCAGGAAAGAGCAATTCAGACATGCCAATTCTCCGCAGGCTCAACCTGGTCAAGAGCGTGGGTAGTAATGAAACGACCCGACGCGCCTCGCGGCTGAGCCATCGGCTTACCAGATGTAGGATTGTCATCCGTATCTTTGCGCGCGTCACATTCTTGCCAAGATCCAAAGCTCGTACCTTTTGTTTTTCTATTGTTCACGCTCCTTGCTGGGAGAATCAGGAACGCTGGCTGGAAGCAATCTGCGGTCATATCGCATACAACGTCCAAAGGCCGAGCAAGGCCCGTCATCACACGAAGAACAGAGTCATTTTTTGCTGGCGAAAAGTATGTCCAATCTTGCATCAGGTGATCATCGCATCATGGGAAGCCGCACGAGGGGCCCTCACAACGATTGTTTTAAACAAGGGTCATATAGTTGATCTCGACTCATCCTTTGGAATCGTCAGCAGCGTGGAGATTTGAGGCAGGCTGGCGATGATTTGAGAAGGTGGTCTGTATTGGTGAAGAAGAAAGGGAAAATCGGACAAGCAGCCGCTCGCGGGCGCGAATTTGTACAGTCTGCTGGCGGGTGGAGCCCCTGCCTGTCACGTGTCTTGGTTGGTGCATGGTCCAGGCGGGTTGTTACACCGTGTGGCCGTGTCGTGGTCGTGGCTGCCGCCGGCTGGCTGATCGAGCCACCCCCCCTGCGATGAGGGGGTGTGCTGGCAATGGAGAGGGGTGCACTCCTTCCTCCCATCTCAGTCGGGTGTCGGGTGTCGGAGCACGCACGGTTGACGGTTGGCCGTGGTTTCCTGGGCAATTCGCTGCTCGGGGGTGCCGCCTTCCCCCTCGTCGTTAGTCTTTAGGTACCGTAGCATCCCCTCGGCGGGAGGAGTCCCCCCAGAGACACCTGCTCCGGGTACGTATCCGAGGCTCTCCAGTGCCTTGCAAGCCTGGACTGGTCTGGTCTGGCTTCTGTTCCGGTACTAGGACAGCGACACAGCGACTGCACGGGCACACTCCCTGCCTCACCCACGGCAAACTCTTAGTGCCACTCCCCTCTCATTCCGCCGACGAGACCTCACGCCCCCAACTGAACCTACCTGCCTACTCCAGCAGCACCTCTCGTTTACCTCAGCCAGTGCCAGTGCCAGTGCCCGCCAGCGTAGCCCACGGCCTAGCCCACCCCCCCGTTAAGCGAGCAAATTGCCTCGCTCATGTGTCCGCCCCCTTCACTCTACCCAGCGCCGTTCAGACTTCATCTCCTTCAACTCCACCACCGAATCGACGCCAAAACACTTACGAACCGACGACCGACACTCGACAGCCGCCCATCGCCGTCGGGATTTTATCGCTACGAGTGTATCAGTTGGATTCTGGCATCAGGAAAAAATTTTACCACCAGGAAGGCCGCCCGCGATCGACAGTTGATTGGGCTGTGGTGCATGACGCTGCATCGGGGGATCGAGAGCCGTCGGCGGTTTGGCGCGACTCGCCACAGCAACCCCCTCATCCTCTGATCTCGCCCAGAGCGACCTACGCCATCGAGCGCATCGCGAAAACCGCACGAAAAGGACAGTGACAACTCTCTTTGACGAGTAGGCGGTTTTTTTGCGGCTTTCTTCCCCGGAAAAGTCGTCGGAGCGGCATCCATCCCTCGCATCCCGCTCCTTCCTCCTCCTTCTCACCATTCGACGACGGCAACGGCAACAACGACGGAGACGAGAAGACGACTGAGCCTTCATTTCTCCGGCAACGTCATCATGTCGTTCCATCCTCAAACTCCTCAGAGTCCTTCTCAATTTTCTCCTGGCACTTCCGATCCCGCATCGAGCATGAACAGCTCGGCGCCGTCCTCAACCACAACTCTGCCGACTCCCGCCCACAGCGTCAACGGAAGCGCATCCCAGCCCTCCGACATGTCCCAGGATATCGTCATGGGCGACGATTCGCCTCACAAGCGCAAGCGCATGCTCGAAGATCTGGGTGATCGCGAGCAGAAGAAAGTCCACATCGAGGATAGCAAAACTGGTATCGAGGCACTCCACCTGGATGTCGGAGAGAAATACCTACTTTGCCAAACTCGTAAGGCTCCCTTCACAGACCCCTGTTTCTCGGACAGGCGGTCTGGCTTTACCCCCTTCCCCATGATGTGCCTGCCCCCTCGACACAGGCATGATATGACGGAACACACTTTGTTAACCCTGAGCTAAATAGCACACGATGAGAGACTGCCGCGAATTACCGAAGATCTCTTCGAGATGTTCAACCTGACCGGCATCGCTGCAGAAGTCGCTCGCGAGAAGCCCAACGGTGAGAAGAACGCTCTGCGGAAGACGTACAAGGGCCAGATCAAGAGACTGGGCATCCTCGGCCGCTTCGACTCGGTTGCTCAAGACTGGGATGCGCCGACTGATGCCGACGCCGGCGACAAGAAGAGAGAGGTTTACCACGGCTTCAGGGAGCTGCTGGAAATGCCCGATGCAGAGTTTTGGAACTCTAGACAAGATCCGATCACAAACGGTCTGTCCGGTACGGTGAAGTCGATTCTGAACAGAGCGACGACCATGGCCAAGGGCCCGATTCCGATCAAGGAGTGGGATAGCTCCGTGCTCGGGGATCTTACTCCAGGCAGCGTAGAGGCCCTGAAGCAAGGTCTGGCTGGCAAGGCGACGGCGCCAGGAACGCCCTCGGCGACCACGCCAAACCCGTTTGCACGCAAGCAGCAGCATGCGGCTCCGGGGGCTGTTCGTCCACAGCGAACGACGAAGAAGCGAGGCTACGGCGAGAACACCTACGAGGGCTACGGAGAAGGCTTCCCCGACGACGGCTACTCTACGGGAGATGGCGACGACAGGGGAGGCCAGAAACGTCGGAAGAAGGTGGGTGATGCCTCTGGGCCGTCTATGTCTGTGTCTAACTTGTCACAGGATGGCGGTAACGGCCAGGCGGCTTTCCCCAACACGATGCGTCCGCAAGGCTACGGCTCGAGCGCAGTGGGCGCATAGCAACCGCCCCCGCCGACGACAGCTGAGACAGCTACGCCAGCTACGACATATACACAGGGACGTGGGCGTGGGAGTGGGCGTGGTCGTGCTCGCGGTCGTGGCCGCGGTCGTGGCCGCGGCCGCGGCGGCGCGCGCGGCGTCAAAGCTTGAGCTCGTCCATGAGGGCAATGGAGCGCATTTCTTTCTCTGCCCCTCACACGAGAGCGTGTCGGGTTGGCTCTAGAATGTCTTACGGGAACGCCCGTATACGGATAACGACCGTTCGGATCACGGAGGATTGTCCACGAGCAACGACCAGCACGGGTGAAGGAGGCCTGCGATACCGCCAAGCGCAGGCATTGCGGCATGCAGAAGCCAGAACCGAAGTGCCACTTCAAAAGGTTACAGGGGCGGCTACTCTGCACATTGATGATTTCCCACTTTCCAAGCACGGCGTTCAGGGGACTCTTTTTATTATTATTACTTTTGACATTATACGCATTCAGTCAGGGTTGGCAATGAAACATGACCGACTGAAGAAAGGATGGGAAAATACCACAACGGTCAGGGCATCTAAAGGCTGCTACGAGGGGACGGACGGCATTGGACGGGACGGGACCACTACCACCACCACGACCACCTTCACCACCAGACACACAAAAAAAAGTTAGGAGGTCGTTGTAGCACTACAAGGTAATCAATAGACGGCACGAGACGCCGAGATATCAAACTGAAAACTGTTATTGCCAATGTC
>WIGN01000611.1:0-14912 GCA_014235955.1 Colletotrichum sojae
ATAGATAAGCCAGTGAGGGCCGGATTAGTAGTTGGGTCGGTGACGACCAGCGAATACCTGGTGTTGTATGTCTTTTGAATTTTGTGGGTTCTCTCTGCCGTTCTATTTTATTTTGGTGGATCTTGAAGTAGGGCGAGAGAAGACACACACGGATGGATGTATGGATGTGGGTGGTTGCACCTGTTGTTAAAGTAAACTGAACTATGAGTGAACTCTATATGAACTCTAACTGAAGTTTGCGTTATGTCACACAAGCTTGGTACCCTGGCTTTGGAAGCAAGCGAATGGCGGCCAGAAGATAGCAAGGAGGCCACGTGAGACCTGGTAGCATAAAATAGACCTTGATAAAGTTTGGTTAATAACTGGGTCGCTCGCCGTTCTTGTTCATCGACTGCAGAACACTGACCACCGACTTCTGTCTAGATGTTATCGGAAGCCTAGCCGTCTACAACCGCATTCTGGGGAAGCCTGTTGCAGTCATGTCGGTGCTCCGCCTCTGGCCAAGTTCCCCAGGGCATCAGGGCGACGAGCAGGCTTGAAGCCGAGTATCGACGACCCGGACGCCTAGCACCGCCAAGCGACACTGAAGCGAAGCCCGTGATCAAGCTTGGTGTCTAGCTCGCAGCTCCCAGCCATCCAAGGCCTCCCTGCTATCGAACCTTGTGAAATCTATGAAGTGCCCGAATCGAGTTCTGCTTCTTCCGAAGTTTTCGGCGGTCACGTTCAGCAAGAACTGCGAAGTAGCGTAAAGCCTCCCGGGGAATCGCTCATTCAACAGAGCATAGAGTTCCTGGGGCGTGTAGAAGTCCGGCCCCTTCGACTCCACGTCGCACTGCCAGAACGCCAAGTACCTCCTGGTATAGTCCAGGTCCCCCGCTCCGTCGAACGACTCGCGGGAGAGCGAATGGCCGGGGACGACGGTCTCGGGGTCCAAGGCGAGCAGCAGGTCGAGCGTCGATATCCAAGAGGCCGTCAGGGCCGGCGTGAGCATGTCGGCCATGAAGAGTTGCATCTGGCTGCCGTAAACGGTGTCTCCGGCAATGAGGGTGCGAGACGACGGTAGCCAAAAGATTGTTTCGTCGACGGTGTCGCCCGTGAGTGGCTGGATGAGGTGGATGGGATGCCCCGGGTCGCCGGGTAGGGCGAAGAAGGTGAAATTGTAGGGGACGGGAGCCGAGGCGTTCTGGACGATCTCGGAGGAGTTGAGAATGGAGGTCCAGTACGCGGACTAGACGGATGTGAAAGGAACCATGAGCGGGACTGGCCGGTCATAAAGAGAAGGACGGAAGCGGCTGGGTGTCAAATAGAAGGAAGGGGAAAAAAAAAAAAGCAAAACCAACCGTCAGGGGTGCGCCCACTACGATCCCCTCGCAAGCTGCCGGACTCGCGTAGAAGGTTGCGTTGGGGAAAGCGTCGAGACAGACGCGGGCGCTGAGGTAGTGGTCCGGGTGGTTGTGCGAAGCAAACAGTCCAACCACGGGCTTGTCAGTCTTTTCTCTCACCCAGAGAATCAGGCTCTCGGCGCTGGAGATCGTCAGAGGCAGGTCGACGATGACGGCGGCTTCGGAACCAATGACGAGGGAAGACACCATGTTGAGCGAGACGTCTTTGTGCACGAAGGTTTCGACGCGCAGCGGTGCTTCGGCGCTGCTTGGAACCGTTCGTAAAGCAGCCACCAGACTGAAAAATAAGAGAAGAGGGCGAAACATGACGGATGTGTGTCTCACTGAAGGTTGCGTATGGACGGCGTGAAATGTGATTTAACGTTCGGACTGTTGCTACCACCTCGGCGACTTCAGGCTATGGAATATATGGAAATGCTAGACGATTTACCAAAGGTGCTTACCAAGGTATCCCTGGAGAACAAGGCTCTGTAATTATCATCTTCCAGATTCTAGGTGTATCAGTCTTATTCGGATGCGGCGCTTCTCACGAGAGCCTGTTAGTAACTGCGTGGACTAGGGTCGATGGTTACCCCGCGATTACTACAGTGCAAGAGCACCAAGGCCAAACGATGTCAGTAACGCGATTCGGCCATATATTGGTTGCTAGCTACCGGGCACGAAGAGTCTTCGTAAGTTCCCGGTTCTTTCTACGAGTTGCTTTCGCGCAAGCACCGTAAAAGCACCATCCAACATGCAGAACGCTGTCCTAGTAACGGAGGTTGGGAAGCCACTTGAGCTGGCTCAAAGACCGATGCCACACCCTGGCGAAGGAGAAATCTTGATCAGAGTCCACTCGACTATGCGTGAGTTTCTCAGGTAGCATCTCGTTTGGCGTCTCGGTCTAACCTGCCGCATAGTGCTCCCTCACGACACGTACGGAAGAGACCTGGGGCTCTTCGTTGCCGACAAGCTTCCCTACGTCCTGGGTACCAATATTGCGGGCGTCGTCGAGGAGATTGGCCCAAAGGTGGAAGATTACAAGGTTGGAGACCGTGTCTTCGGCGTCGGCAATCCACTCTCTCCGCTGCCCGACTTCTCTGGTCTTCAGCAGTACGCACTGCTTGCGCCCGAGGGGTATGCGAAGATTCCGGATGGCCTCTCTTTCGAAGAGGCCTCGGTCTTCCCTGTCAATGCGGTCACTTCTGCCGCGGCGCTGTTCCATCCGAAAGGTCTTGCCTTCGCAGCTCCTTTCACGAAAAATGAGCCCGACACAGCTCCGGATCTGCCACCTAACACCGACAGGAGCCTGGTCATTGTTGGAGGCGGATCTAACGTTGGCAAGCTCGCAATTCAGTTTGCCCGCCTCGCGAGCGTTTCGAAGATTATTGTCATTGCATCGGCGAAGAACGAGACCCGCCTCCGTCAGCTCGGAGCAACACACGTCATTGACCGCTATCTCCAAGAAGAGGCCATCGCAGCCGAGGCGAGAAAGATCATACATGACGAGAAAGGCCCCTTGTCTGTTTACGACTGTGTGTCGTGGGACTACTCCCTTACGGTTTCGCTTGTGCCGCGCACGCTTCCTAGCGTCATCGCCTGCTTGCATCCGGCGGAAAGCTGTATCGAGCTGGTGAAGTTAAACGACTTACCTGCCAGAGTTCAGTTTATCAGGGGGACGGTGGAGTTTCTGCAACCTCTGTCAGCCGATCTGTGGAGAATTCTTCCAACTTGGATAGTGTCTGGGCAGCTTGCTGTTTCCCAGTTTCGCGTCGTGGACGGACTTGATTTGAAGGCCATCGAAGAAGGTCTTGACTCTTACCGAGATGGGAGCTCGGTTGTCCCTCTCATTGTACGTCCAAATCACTAGATGCGTTGCTGTGAGGCTGGTGCAAAGAAATGAATAATACAAACGGGGAGCCTTGGACAATTGCCTGCAATCGTCGAGAGGCAACGTCTGTGAATCTTCAAGTGAACCCTACACGTGCTGTGCAGGCTGACATCAAATATGGTGATGGTCAGCTCTGGCCCTGCCGTTGCTACAGATGGTCCCGTGAAACTTCCAATCCCTCATCGTGTGTCCTGCACCCCTCCTTCCTCCCACCCGATTCCTCTCCTCTGGGGCATTGAGGCCCCTCCCCCTGGTATATCCTTGGATTCGACGCCCGTGTAGTGGGTTTCTTGTAGAGCGCTCCTACTGGAAGCTTAGTTCGTTGTTGTACCGAAATCATCCCAACAAATTCACGACCTCAGAGTTGAGTTATTGTATGACATCTTACAAGTTGAAAATACCTAATGTGTAATGGCGATAGACGCCCTGTCAACAGATTTAGCATCGTCACATGAGAGTTGGCACGTGGTACAGGTTTCGGGCCGGACGTAATCCAGGGGAGGAACCTGCTAGTACATGCGATGGCAAGGATAAGACACGTCGACTATGTCATGAATCCACATGGGCACGTTATTAGTCCGTGTCAGTCATCTACTGTTCAGATGTGAGCCACAAACGTCGTGCGTGGAATTACTACCGATTACGAATCAACTCAGATCGCACCATGGGGATGCGTTTTTTTACCGACAGTTGGTATGAATTATAAATCAATCTTGATCTAGTGAGTTTTCTTACCAGGAGGAAATAATGCATATAAAAGCATGGACTCAGTGAGTGTTGGAATACTTGGTCGTCAAAAGTGTCGTCAGCCCACCGTTGTTCAACCTCACTCAGTTGTTTCAAAATGAGCTCCCCTTCAGTTTATCTTATCACCGGCGCAAACCGTGGCATCGGCCGTGGCTTCATCCAGCGCATTCTGCAAAAGCCCTCCGCCACTGTCATTGCTGCCGTTCGCGACCCCTCGCACCCAACCTCCAAAGCCTTGGCCGATCTTCCCAAGGGCCCCGAAACCAAGCTTATCGTCGTCAAGCTGGACTCCGCCAGCGAGGAAGATGCTGCTGCCGCCGTAGCTCAACTTCGCGAGCAGGGGATCTCATATCTGGATGTTGTTATCGCAAACGCTGGTATCGGTCTGGATAGTACCACCGTTCGGAACACCTCGGCTGCCAACGCGCAGCTGCACTTCAACGTCAATGCCGTCGGGCCCTTGGTCCTATTCCAGGCTACCACAGACCTGCTCAAGGCGAGCAAGACTGGAAGCCCCAAGTTCGTGGCCGTCTCAACCATCATGGGATCCATCGGCTCGCAGGAGATCTTTTCCAACTTCCCTGGCACTTCAAGCCCTTGCGGAGCGTCCAAGGCGGCTCTAAACTGGTTCATCCGACTTCTCTCTTTCGAGGAGCCTTGGTTGACCAGCTGGGTCTTCCACCCTGGACTTGTAGAGACAGACCTTACCTCTGGCGGCGCACTTGACTTGAAGGCATTGGGTGCCATCTCGGTGGAGACTAGCGTGGCCAACATGATCAAGACTACTTGGAGCATTGAGCCCAAAGATCTGACTGGAACCTTCCGAAGCCATGACGGTATTGTCATTCCCTGGTAGCGGATAGTGTATGTAGAGCAGCAGGAAATCAAAGCTAAGCACCCAAAATGCCAAGGTATTGGGGGTTCTAAGAATAACATTGCATTACCTCTTATTCTGTGACCCAAGAACAACTGAACATGAGAAGCATGCCGTACAATCCCTCCGATGCAGTACCTATCCAGTATACCTCGCCCGCCCACCAATGGGACACGCATGGTACACGCAGCGATGTTTGGCGCATTGCACATGTCAGTCGGTCATCTTCAATCCATTAGTGAGATCGCGTCCTCGGTGGAAAGCGGACGAGCCACCACGATAGCAACACAAATGACGATTCAAGCATAACTAATTACAGGACGCAAACCGAGGTGTTGCTTGCTCGGTAACCGCGGAACTAAACAAACTGGCGTGACACAACGCACCGCTGCCTCTGCGAAAGAAAGAACTACGAAGACCAAGACTGGCGCTGGTGTAAATGCTCAGTTGGCCACGGGGTAAGTTTTCGCTGACCAGAACATACGAGCATCCGCACCCCAAAGCATCGGGTCAAACGAAGCCTCTTGAGATTTCTCTCGGGCATTTTAGAGCCCCATCCGTCAGGTAGATGTACTTACATCAAATAAGTTGTGTGATACAGGGCACAGGAAGTAAAGTTTGGCCGATCAGGGGAAATTGGACGATGAGTAATCTACTGGTGCTAACTGCCTACCTAGGTAGTCGGCGTATGGTTCAGATGAGTCCGAGTGGGAGGCTCCCCACCCGTCGGTATCGGAAAATGAAAGCTAGATTGGAACCTCTCGAGAGATGGGGCGATCAAGTGAACCGTTTTACTGAAATTAGTGTTGACGGCAGAATCATTGCGCCGAAGCTACTAAGCAGTCTTGAAAAGCTGCGCAAGTCCGGCTATCCCGTCTAGAGCCCATCTCAGAGCCAAGTTCCTTGCGGCAAGAACCAGGCTAGTTTATTTGTCATCGGAATCTTAGTATCACGATGTGATTAGCATGCGGCACTATTGTGCTGCCCGTGATGCCGTCTCCATGTTCTTAAAAGCGAGGGAACGACCTCCCAACCAAGCACTCAAGCACTCAACTCATCACTCTCGTTCAAATCAACAACCGTCCTCATCAATCATACTCATCCATCATGTCTCCTCTGAGCTTTTGGGTTTCTGCCATCGCCGGGTCGTTGTTCTCAACGACGACGTTCGCGCTCAACCTTCCTCAGTATACCGGCCTGAAGACCGCCCAGAATGGCAGTATCCTGGAGGTCACTCTCCACAACGCCAACTCGGCCATCAATCTCTGGGACCAGGACACTCAGAACGATATGACCGACCTTGTGCAGAGGCTTCAGGTTGATAACGAAACCAAGGCCGTGGTCTTCAAGAGCGATGTGCCGAGGTTTTTCTGCGCGCACGTGGACCTCCTCATCCCTGACATCCGTGAGTAGTTGTTTATGGCCTCTTACTCCTCGGTGTGAACCAGGCTAACACAAAAGTAAGAGACTATTGGGGATAGGTTCTCGGCGCTCATGTGGAACGTTTCAAACCTTCCTCAAGTCACCATCGGAGCTGTCGAAGGCAGGGCTCGTGGTGCCGGGAACGAGTTCCTCATGGCCCTGGACATGCGATTCGCCACGAAGCAAGAATCCTTTTTTGGTCAGATCGAGACCGCTACTGGCCTTGCCCCTGGGGGCGCAGGAGGGCAGATGCTTGCCCAGACTATTGGCAGGGGTTTGGCTATGGAGTACGTCTTGAGCGGCAAGGACATCAATGCGGCTGACGCGGAGCGTGTCGGCTGGATTAACAAGGCTTTCGACAACGCGGATGATATGTACGCCCATATCAATGAGCTCACGACTCGCTTTGGTTTCTTCCCTCGCGGTGCTCTGATTGCTGCCAAAAACGGAATCAACTCCTTTTCCCGACCGCCGCGTCAGAACTACCTCGATGACGCCGCCGGATTCGCTTCTCGGCTGGTCGATCCGCTTGTGCCGCAGCTGATGGCACGATCGTTGGCCTTGACGAACAACTTGACGCTGGGAGAGATGGAGCTCAACTTGGGAAGAGAGTTGATCAAGCTTTACACCTCCGGCAATTGACCGCTAGGCAGTGGGTCTCGTTCTGCCGGCAAGGGAACCTCGAGCTAAGAGGTTTCCACAGGTCGCCAGTGGCTGTTACTGCGGCTCTTGGCTGTACGAGCTGCCTCGGCGACGGATCGGATACTAGGATAGAACAGGGTGGTTGGCAAGGCCGTTGGGTGTATATTGTATAAGCAGGTGTGGCCCGGTGTGGATAGTAGTTCAGTAGTTATCGGATTATATAATCCTAGTATCCAGATGAGACCGGCTAACTTCCTGTCGTTGGCTATTCATCTTCTGTTGAGCAGTCTCCATGACTTAACTGTAGTCTTCCATTGGTCGGATCTTTAGCAACCGCCTGTTACGTTACTGCTGGCTCTTCCACAATGCTAAGTCTCTACCTATTATATTAAAGATAATCAAAGTAAATGTATTACTTCAAAGATGGTTTAGCTGCTCCAACGAGCGACATTCAGAGAGCGAAATCCAACACTGTGGTACTACATGCTGAGCCCATGTCGTCTTGTAATCGAGGGTTTCTAGGGCACCAAAAGCTGTCGTCGGCTAAGCATTGAGCCATGCGGCATGGTCAAAAGAATAAGTAATTAAGTCGCTAGTACTTGATGGGACTATGCTATATACACGTACGGACGCGGTAACCCGTACCAGCGCTCCGACAATCTGACAAGTTGCAACATCGTAGCTCTTTAAAACATCCTGGTATCCAGTTGTTACTAATACTAGTGACCGGACCTTACAAATTATCCCGAGAGCCGAACCATTTAGCTTCCCCGATCAGTAACACCCCTGATGTATATTACCTCTGGGACTCCCTCCGCCCGTAATATGCCGTATTAAACGATGTTTAGAGCCAGAAACCCCTCAAAAAAATGTCGCAGCAACTCCTTGTTGTAAGTCACGATGTTTGTGGCGCGGCTGACGGTGTCGTTTTCGCATTTGGCTTCTACCCGCTGTACGTTACTGATGAGTGAGGTATAGATCACTGGTGTCTCCGGGCATGTCGGCTTTCGCGTGCTTGTAGAGGCCCTCTCTCGCGGCTACGCCGTCAGGGCGATCATACGGAAACCAGAGCAAGCCGCCATGATCAAGAACACTAAGTCTATCCTGCCCTACCTCACACAGTTGGAAACCGTCGTCGTTCCTGATCTGCTCGTGGTAGGGGCTTTTGACGGTGTTCTTGATGGCGCCGTTGGAGTTGTTCACGTTGCTTCTCCCCTCGATATCTCGGTTGGTTCAGTACTGATATCTTCTTTTGTGGTGAGAGAACATTAACACAAGAATGTGCCCAGAGTGACAACCTCAGGCGTGATGTCGTCGACCCAGCCATTGTGGCAACTACGAGAGTCTTGGAATCGGCACTCAACGCATCGTCGATCAAGCGAGTCGTCATTACGTCTTCGATCGCGACTCTCCTGTCTTGGGAATACGTAATTTCGGACGATGTTACAAAGGTCTTCACCGGTAGGTATCACAGAATGCGAAGGGCTTAGGTTTAATGGCCAGCACCTGACACTTTGACAGCTCGAGACACCTACGACCCCCCCGAGCCCGATACTCAGTTCCAATCGAGCCTGCAGGCCTACGCCGCGGGAAAGGCTTTGGCGCTCAAGGCCACTGAACGATTCATCGACGAGGAGAAGCCGTCCTTTGATGTGGTCAACATCATGCCGAGCATGGTGATTGGACGAAACGAGCTGAACGCCACAAAAGAGGAGGTCGCGGGGGGCACCAACAACAACGTTCTCGCTCCGTTGCTCAAAACCGCGTTACCGTTGCCAGTGCTTGGTGTTTCCGTCCACGTCAACGATGTAGCCCGGGCCCACATTCAGGCTTTGGATCCCGATATCCCGGGCAACCGAAGCTTCATCTGTTCGTCGGGGGGTCTGGAGGGCACCAAGTGGAACGACGCGAAGGAAATCGCTAGACGTTGTTTCGACAGAGCAGTCTCTGATGGTCTTCTGCCTCTGGAGGGTAATACTATGACCAGGCCTATCCGGCTCGATGCATCTGAGACGGAACAGATTTTTGGTTGGAAATTTCTAGGGTTTGAGGAGCAGGTCAAAAGTGTAGTCGAGCACTACTTGGAGCTCTTGGCGGCTGAATGATCTTGTTTTTTACAGCACGTGACGGAATAATCAAATCATTCCTGAACTTGATAGCCTGTCACTCGAATCAACTCCCATCTCCACCGTTCTCTCGCCTGAATGTCGCGCCAAATCACGGGACCAAATATCCAACCGAGATGGGGTGGCAGTAGGGGTGGCTGACATTGGAGCGGCGGTGATGTCTGACACATTCAACATTTGCTTTTCGCTAGGCATGGCAAGTTGCCCTCGGGGGCACTCTCTGGTCACCTCCTCGGGGGTATCCGACCTGCGGAGTTGAAATCTCGCATGGCTATGCGTCAGTCTGATCTCTGGCCCGCGTCGCGAACATCACTGCTAGTCGTGGATTTCAAGCGGGTGCTCTACCGGGCGCCCTGAACCCCCACCTTTTGATCCCGGTTTAACTCAAAGTACACATTGGCCCCATTGAGTCGGGGCAATGATCGTGCCGCCATCAGTAACCATCCATCCACTTTCAAATGGCGCTTGAGCAACTCACAGTACATACCCTAAACACACGAACCTCGCGTATGTACATTTACATTTCCGGGGGGTTGCTAGTTCGTTTCGGAACCCGGCGGCACGCGGCACACTGCATTGCGCGAGCTCGGTGCATGCGTGGTACCACCTTCTCTCGGCGCGGGTCTGCCGTGAAAATACGCAGCAAACCCCGAATCAACTGGGGTTCACCATTGAAGGGGTAGTGCGGGCCGATTCAGTAACATATTCATTCTGTGGCATGATCGAAGAGATATCCAGACTACTCCAACAGTTACTACAAATCGAGAACACGCACCCTGGCACGTTTGCCGTCGCCTCCGCAAGTGTTTCTTGGCAGCAGAATTCCACTTGGATGCGGCCGTCAAGGCTGTTCAGGTGAATCTCCAGATGCGAACTTGACTTTATAAATACCCTATGGCTGTTCACGTTCCGACTACTCTGTTTCTGTGACTGAGCTGCTCACCCAAGAGTCCAAAATCGTTGCTAGCCGGTCTATCCGCCATCGCGGCCCATCGCCCATGCACACGCTACTCCTAATCATCTTGTCGACCAACTGTCGGACTCTGGACAACTCCTCGGAAGTACCTAAACCTTGGAACCCTAATTCGATGACTTGGTATTCGTTGCCAAGTCTGTTCTTGATGTAAAGCTCGGCCTCGTTGGGTCGCAAAAAGGTCTCCAGCGGCGTTCCGTTTGCTGCGCATGTCTGGGCCATCATGTTCCGGATTCTTATCCCTCCGTCTGGATCATACCCGGGGTGGTCTGACTCGATATAGCCCAAGTGTCGAAACTTTAGTCTGGCGTGTATACCGTCGAGAATACTACGGTCAGGCTTCAGGGGAGGTGTTTCGCCAAAGACTTTGTGTGCAGTTGCCGCAGCCTGCCTGTCTCCCTCGAGAGTGGCTTGAAGAAGCTTATATCCCCAAACAAGGGCTGTCCAGAACAACACGCTCGACAGCGTCGTCGGGCTGGCTTTCAGAAAGGGCATGATATCGACCGGGGGGTGGGTGAGCCTGAACAGCGGACGCTCCAGAAACAGTCCATAATTGAGGCGTGGCGACATCCGCCCGCTCCGGTAGCCCACTTGGTGACTTTCTGATTCAGGTTCATCGTACTGCGTCAGAACACCCATCTCCATCTCGTTCTGTTGCGGTTCAAGGAACATTCCGAGCCGGGGAGGCAGAGATGTTTCACTGCGGTTGTTTTCTAAACGGCTCTCAGTCGTAGCCATTGTTGGCTGGTGTATTGCTGGTGAGGTCGTAGGTGGTGATTGTACAAGTTGCCTTGGCGCTTTGTACTCATCATCGGAGCCATCGATGTGTTCGGGGGTTTCCATGCCAGCAGCTTCCCAGGCGTTTTGCATCGCGTCTTTCAGCTCCCTATTTCCAACACGAGACGCAACTTTTGCCAGCGACGCGATGGCTTGTTGCATTGCTTGGTTTCTTGCTCGAAGTTCATTGATTGCCGTGATCTGTCTCTGCCTGAAAGCTTTCTGGGCCTTTCGGCCCCTTTCTCTTCGGGCCTGATATTGCCTTAGCAAGCCCCAGCAAGATATGTTATATGCTCCGCATGTCTCACTCACTGCTAGATCATCCTGGGTCTGGGAGGCATCGTCTATGGTGCGCTTCATATCGGAATTTTACTCGTGTTGAGCTGTTGAGCGAGGTTGGCATCCAAGGGGAAAGTCAGCGGTCTCGAAGGGAAAGGGCGTGCTGCAAACGAATCAAAGGCGGACATTGTGGCTGCAGGTGGGTTTATCAGCGGCTATGCTGTCTTTTGACTGACTAATGGGCTAATTACCTAGGACGGACGCCGCCACCATGATAAACCATGATTGTAGCTTCGTACCTGAAACTTTCCGCTAGTCTACGACGTAATCAAGTAAACATGCGGCTTCAGACTGCGTTAGAGGCTAGTTAATTAGTTGTTTATTGGTGTTGTGAAATCACGCCTATTCTAGTCCATAAACCTTGCTCTCTGACCGTCTGATGCTCTGGCATCAACAGGCATACATACAGCGGCCAACTGGACAATTTGGGTTTGGAGAATGCCTAAGAACATGAAGACAATAGCAGCCCAGGATAACGGCTGATCCAGGGTAAAGCCTATGTTGGGGGTGACGAAGAACTAGGCCTCGGCATCACTGTAGCACGTTGGGGGCGTCGTTGATAATGATAATGCTTCTCAAATTCATCAAAACTCTAAGTACAACGAAAAACAGACACGGACCCTTGCCCTTCACGACAGCAGAAGCACTCTAACCCTTCAGCAGAGTTTATCAATGCATGACGTTACATCCCTTTGAAGGCAACAAAACTCCTCGGTATCGCATTTGTCCATTGGTCAGCTTCGCGAAGGCCTCTGCGATGCCTTCCTGTGACATGGGGAACGTTTCCACCACCGGCTTGACATTGTTCCGCGCGGCAAAATCCAGCATCTGCTTCTGCACAACGCGAGAGGCGACCATGGCACCTTGAACGCGAAGGCCCATTGAGATAAGGGCTTGGTAGGGGATACTGAAGTCCCCCATAACGATCATAAGAGGAAAGACCGTGGCGCCCGGGCTCAGCAGGGGAATGTACAGGTTCCACTCCGGCGGCATGCTCGACGTGACGAGCAAGATGTCGAGCTTCTTGTTGCCAATATCGAGCGTTTTCTGGTCTTTGGTGGCGTAAAAGCTTCTGGCGCCGAGCTTGATGGCCTCGGATCTCTTGGCCTCGGTGCCGCTGAAGACTGCGACATCGCAGCCCATTTTAGCAGCGAACTGGATTGCGAGATGGCCCAGGCCGCCGATCCCAATGACGCCTACGCGCGCAATGGGGGAATCGGCAAGCATGTTGAGAGCACTGAAGACAGTCGCTCCGGCACACATGAGAGGCGCGGCTTCGGCATCGGTGAGACTGTCGGGGATCTTGAAGAGAAAAGACTCCTTCCAAACGGCACCGGATGCGAAGGACCCCTGATCGTGGTCGGCGAAGCCGTACATGCTACGACTCGCACAGAAGGTCTCGCGCCCGGATTGGCACAACTCGCAGAGGCCGCAGCTGTCGTGCTCATAGCCCCAGCCCACACGGTCGCCTTTCTTCAGTTGGCGGACAGCAGGGCCTATGGAGTCCACGATGCCAACGCCTTCATGCCCGAGGACCATGTCCTGGGCGCGGTAATGGACGTCAGTGCCGCAAAGGCCGGAGGCCGTGACAACCACGAGGACTTGATCACCGGTGAGCTCCGGCTTCTTTGTGGCGGCCTTCTTGATAGACCCATCCGAGCTGCCTTTGTAGACGGTGAAGGAGTACATCTTGGTGTAGCGACAGAACCGTATACCTCGAGCTACGGGCATGAGACTGGCTTTCGATAGTTTCGTAAGAATGAAGAAATGCTGCAAGAGATAGAAGAGAGTCCTGGGAATCGATGGGCAAAACAGAGAGGTCTTGTTATGCTCCCCTGAGAACTTTATACCTTGATTTGTTTGCTGTCAAGCAGCCAAGATACCTAGCTACGACTATCGTCTAAAGAAGAAATTCAAGAGCTACTCGTCTCTGTGTTCACTACACGAGTATCGATTAGCTCTGTAGCTATTAGTAATTATTGATACATCGTATCAGCTCGATACTTTGGGTTTCCAAAGTGAGAACGAAACACGGCTCGTGCATGAAGGTTTCTGTGAAAAGCTCTAGGCTTGATTAGGACAATCACGCCTAGAATTGTTGCTCCGATGACTGATGTGCTTAGTAAATCACCAACCCCTTTAATAGGTACTCGGGGAAGAGCGTCAGAAGAAAGGTAGGTGGGCCCGGCCGGGCCCATTTTGGTGCTCTTTCCAAGCTAGACTTGTGACGCTTTGAAAGGTCGAAATCCAACATCACGGCCCGTTGCATCTACATGCTAGGCCCATGTAATCCGACAGATGTCCGACAGAGGGCACCTACTCTTGCCCATGAAAAGCTCACCAAGTATGCCCATACTCTGTGGCGACGGAAATCATGAACAAAACGCAGAGAAACTTCATCTTTTCTCATTGGGAAACAAAAAAATACTTTTGAGAACCGTTGATATAACCACTTTTGACCCGACCAAAGACCACAATGACCAGTTTTTCCGACTTACCGGAAGGTATGCCTATATATCCCTCCAACGCCATCCTCTGTAATCAGAAAAAGTTTCTACGGGCCATCTCATCGGCGAGGGAATCTCGCCCATCCTCCGCGGCGTTTGTAACGCATCCGCGGCAACCCAGGAAGGGCGTGTAGCAGCCGTGGACGTCGCACCACCTACTCCACTCCTCCAAGAGGGAAGCCGTAGATCTCCGGATAGGTGTCTGCCGTCGACCGTCTTCCGAGGGACAGGGCGATCCGAACGTGTCTTCTCCTAAACCCATTGTCACGTTGTTGCTTGAAGTTGAAGGGCCCGATCCAGACTGGACGGCGGTGTCTTCATCAGGAGAGACCAAGGCATCGAACTGAGGCATCAGGCTGAGAGGGGTCGACGGCCGGATGAGCGGCAGATGTACAAAAGGGACGGGGTGCTGACGCAGGACCCCCTCTGCGCGAGGGCTCTGCGGCGGCGGGCTGTCACGTCTCAGTCCGGAGTGTCTCACGAAGCCTTCGAACCCTTGCTCCGTGAGCACCGGAGGGGGGTTGAGCCCGCCCGAGGGACTGGGAGGAAGAGAGTCCAAGTCGGAAGCAGCAGACGAGAGCATGGATATGCGGAATGTCTCGAAGTCCGATTCGTCGGAGCCGTCTTCGAACGGGAACTGGATGCGCTCCTCGACCGTGGGCACCCCGTCCTTTCCGGAGCCGACCCAGCCTACCAACCTCGCGTACGTAGTTTTGTCACAGTGGCTGGGGTAGTCGTCAGGGACCAGAACATCGCGCACTTCTTCATGGACTTGGCTCGAGGGGCCCGGGTCGGGGAGAATCTCTTCGGAATTGCGGGGCGAGTTGTTCAGGGTTGACCAGAGGGAAAAGCGGCCGTCCCGGCGACTGCTGGGAGGCTGAAGATGTGCGTCAGTACCAAGGTCAGGGAGCTCATGCATGTCAGCCAGGGGGTCGAAGAGAGTCAGCTCCTGCGCGTAGCGGTCAATGACCTCGTGGATGACGATGTCGCAGTCTCCCAGGGCCTGCGCCCACACGAGCGTGGTGTCGCAAATGTCCTTGCACAGTTCCAGGAAGTCGATACTGTGTCCCTTCTGACACTTCCGGCAGGTGGGCGACCTCATTCGGAGAGTGTCCATGGCGTCGAACAATGCCAGGTGCTGCAGCTGGGGCGCGAGCGAGGCCGACGCTGGGGGCGAAGAAGAACCGAAAAGAGAACTGAGGAAGCCCTTCTTCTTGGGCCGGGGGACGGGA
>WIGN01000612.1:0-14907 GCA_014235955.1 Colletotrichum sojae
TCGGGCTTAGCCGGACCCGCACCTCGGACTTTTTCTGTGGCTATGCGGCGCGGGTACACGTTGTTCGGGCGGATGTGTGGGGCGTTCGGCCGGCCGAGTTGCGCGGCCGATTGCGGGGCGCCGTTTTGGCATGTCGGGAGGGAAGGGAGGGACCCCTGGCCTTACCTTAATTTGAATGGCATTCAGTTTGTATTGGATCGCTAAGATGTGTAGGGATGGGCTTTGCATGCAGATAGGTCGTTTGACAGCTGCCTGGGCTTACATGTCATCTACATCTTGTGAATCTGGTTCGAGTTTCCTTGGATTTTGGGCCCTTCGCTTCTAGATGCATGACGCATAGACTCTTCCCTGCCGGGACCTGCGCCGCCCGGGAGCCGAGCGAAGGAGCTTGTCAGGGACGTACGAACTCGGTCTGGAAGGATTCTAGAAGGACCTTCTGCTTGGCTACCGTTTACGAATGATGCAGTTCTGTGTGTGAGGCGCATACCCTGGACCCAATTGTTGGACAGATGCAGTAATATTGACAGATACGGCAATGTTGCTGAACTCAGGAGCTGCGGGAGCCTCCCAGGCAACCACTCACTCACTGTAAATGCGCTGTGCACTGGCCCTCAAGCAAAACCACACCCTGGCTGCTCCCACTATTATCGGCCTTCTTGGCTTTCCTTTTCTCACCTCACTCATCGACCATATTGCGCACCTCCTATTGTCTACCTATCGTTCCTATCCAGATTTACGTTGAGTATCTTCCATTCTTCCGGATCTCGTCTAAAGAGCATGGACAGTTTACTTCTAGCTAACTTCAACCGCAGACGATCCACTGGCCTACCTAGTAGCACTATCTACAGTGCACCCAGAGTCGAAGGCCTTCTAAACGCCAGGCACCTCTGGAAAGTTGCAGCGCCGTCCTTTGCAAGATCAAGACAATCACCAAAAACAAAAGCGACAAGACACTCGAAAGCCGTACTGGAACTCACAGTACCACTGGTTACCACTGGATTCCTGCCATGGCGGCTCGCCAGCCTCTGTGGCCTAGAGTTTCCAGGCGTCCAAGGCGTCCCGGGCATCAGCACTTCCCCACCTCGCCAACGCATTTCCAGGGCGGATTACAGGGCAGCAAAGTGCAAATTACAGAACCTAAGAACAACCGATGGCGCTTTGCCACGCCGGCCCGCTGGCGGAACCAGAAGGTTTCGGTAAGCCCTGCAGCCTGTCAGCTCCTGCTGCAAGTTTGCCCGACCGCCTGCAATAACACCACCGCCGCCAATCGGGACCGTCAAACTCTGGCGATCCAAACTTTCCAATTCGACACCGAGATTCCTAGGATTGCCAGATTTTCCAATCCCAATCCCAACAATTAGGTGATCCCAGCCTGGTCTTAATCCCCGCGTTGTCGGTGGCAAGCGCCCTGGCACACGCGTCAAGACCGCCCGGTCTGCTCTCAGGATGGACGACGAGATGCCCGTCTCGTCTGGATAGCATTCCTTATCAAAACTCGAACATCAGACGTCGCCTTCATCAGAGATTGTTTTTGTTCTCTTTCCTTGGGCTTTGCCCCTGGCAGTCGTCTTTCAGTACCGGCTCAACCTTAGGATTATGGCTCCCCGGATGCTTCCCACGGACCCTTTTTCTCTCCGGATTCCATGGCTCCTACACATGGCCCCCTCTCGGATCGTGGTTTTCCCGTATGATTTTCAAATCCCCGGATCATGGACCTTACCTAGTTCATGCATGGGCTTTATCCTGGATCGTGGGCCTTATCCTGGATGCTGTCCAACTTCCCGGATCATGTTCTTCTTACTGGACCCTCCCTCTGAGTGCTGGCCATTCCCACGGATTACTGATGGATCATGACTTGTTTCCCCAAACTCGGATCACGCGCCTTCTTGTGGAAAATCTCCTGGACAATCTCATGGATGTTTCCCTACGGTCCGGAAATCTTCCAGGTGCTCTCCCGGATGCTTTCTTGCCCTCTGGGCGTTCTCGTGGATGCCCTCTCGGATTCCGTCTCGGATGCTGGCTCCAATCCTTGGGATCCTTCCTCCAGACTTCTGGGCATGTTTGAAGTTTTCTGCGGACGGGGTGCCTACCTCCGCTTTGTCAGGATACCAAGCTTTCTTGTCTTCGGCCATGGTCTGTCTTCACCCTGTCATGATGCCTGGGCATCCCGCAGGTATAAGTTGGGATTCTCCACGGCCCGGATGCCTTGCCGTCCCTTGGATTTACACTGTCGATCTCGCTTTTTTTTTGGAGGTGGAAACCCTCTTCTCCATCGCTGCTTCCAGGGCTTCTTGCCACAAGACTTCTTGCCAGGACAACTCTCACGGACCAGCTGCTCCCTGGAACGCATATTCATGTTGAGCTCAGCGCAGCCAAGCGCAAGGATTGAGAGCAGTATGATCCACGGAACTTCCGTCAATCTCCGGACGTGCACGAAACCCACTGGCCTTTGAATTGCTAGTTGCATTTCTCGACGCCTCTGGGCTGTTAGTTTGCAGCCTCCATATTTGCGTCTCCTGTCAGGCTGAAGTTTATTATCTGGATCCTTGCTGGAGTCTTGCCGGTGCCCTTGGCAGAGACGATTGTCTTCATCATTCCGCAGGTTTCTCACATGCTGTCCCGGTACCGGAGTGGACTTTGACACGGCTTCTTTACCCCTGTCATGCCTGGCCTGTCGGTCTCTTTGTCTCAATATTGCGTGGTTTCCACGATCTTCTGTAGAGTTTCCTGCCCCAGGCTACCTTCTGGATGCCGGACCGTCCCACCATTAAGGTAACCCTTGGATTTGAGTCTCTGGCCATCACATCCAACATGGAGCTCCTCAATGGAACCCATATGACCGGACGTTATCAACGTCAGTAACACGTCTCTCTTTACCAGAACCGGCCGCCCTCACCGTGGAGACGTGTAGTAGATAGGTAGCCCTCTCGCAGAGTCCCTACTTCGGCCCCCGGACACAGTCCCTCCATGGCCCAACCGGAGAATGTAACTTTCCATACCGCAGTTGAATAATTCCATGGGATATTTGCCCTAGACAATGGCTCTTTTGATTACGGTAGACCCCTTGGGGCTAGGTGCTTCTGCCCCAATCGTCTACGCACTTGGTCTTCCTGGGCAAGTCTTGGATCTTCCCATGCTGTTTTCACTCCTCTGGCGGTGTCTTCGTCTTGCCCTGCCTCCATCCGCAAGGACTTCTGGCATCTGGCCATTCCAAGTCGCTGTCCGAGCCCTGGTGGAGGCAGCTTCTCCCTGATGTTTGTTCCCTTCGGCCCTCAGTAGGTGTGACCGAAGTCCCGTCCCGCTCGGGTGATCGGGACGACAGTCAAAGTAGGGTTACAAGCCTCGGAACCTTAATGCCAAAGTCAGATCCACATATTGAAGTTTATTACCCGTAGTAAACAAGAGTTATTGTCGCAGTGTACATCGCCGAGTGCAAACAGGACTAAATGGTAGGCTCTTGTCAAGCGGCAAAAGGAAAAGGGGGACCAAGCAAGCCCGTCTACGGGGTCGTAGCCCAGCACAACGTGCTGTCTCTCTAAGTTACTCACTCATTCGCTGGTTCTTCCCAAGCAGCGCTGCCTCGGACTTTCCTCATGAGCGTTTTATCCATGGCCCTAGTCTTATTGTGTGCGTCTTTCAAGTCGCTTCTTGGAAGTATCAGTCGTGCCCACCATGGCCCTCACCTCCATGGATGGTCTCATGGAGACATGACTATGCCGCACTGGATACCAGATCTCATCCAAAGGTTGTGGCTCTTCTACAAGTTTGATACCAAGCCATATTGCACATGACGCAAGGTCTTGGTGCATTGCCATTGGTCCTACCTCGGGCAGTTCCACAAGCCGTAGGCACTAATCCGGGGTACACTGTCCCGCGACCAATCGTGATCTGTCCTCATCATGGGCTACGGCACTGGCCCTTGACATCTGACACAGGAACGAGGTTGTCCCATATCCTCCAGACTACCTGAGGATAGTTGGTAGTCTTATCACGTGTTAGTTACACACGAACTCGAGGCAATAATGCTGTTGGCCTCGGAGGCAGCTCTCCCATTCCTTGTCGGTCCTCTGTGTAGCGAACCGGATCTCGCCATAGACCATTGGGGCCGGCCATCCGAAGATGGAGATCTTGCTCTACCATCTCACGCAACCATTCTAATGTTGTTTTCTGGTCTTGAGCTGCTTGTCTGGCAGTAGGCTACTATGAGGTTTTGATTCACTCACTGCAGCCCTTCGCCGAAGGACACTCGGGTGACTGATGCCAGATCCCAAGCCACTTCACACCCGATGCACACCGGACGAGATTCGCACCTGGTCATCCTGTTTCCTATTGCAACATTCACTTGGGCATATAGCTTCTGGAGAATGGCCGATGGGGTTGGTTTTAAAAGACTCGCTATGCGGCTCTGCTCGCGGCTCTGTGTGAGGCTCTGCTCGCGGCTCTACTCATGCCCAAAATTCTGAACGGATGCAGCACAACTTTTCTTTTGCGATACAACGATGATTACGTCTTCTATTCTGGCAGGAGCTTAGACACATGAGAGGCACCTTCGTGAAGGCCATGGTGGGCCATGATGTCGCCCGTGCCGACAAGATCATGATGGTGTTGCAACCAACCAACGGCCCGGTACTTTCGCTCCGATCTTTTCCCTTACGTCCTCCCCGAAAAGTATCAAAGCACCTCTATGAAGGACACTGACGCTATACACAATTACGTTTCTCTTGGCTAACATTCTTCAGCCACACCCGACCAGCTGAGGGTCCCAACACCTGCGTACCAGCATCACTCGTCTTGAGTAAAGATGCCAAGGCGTTGCGGCAATTTTGATTTTGTATTTTCAAGTGTGTAACAACATTTTCTCGTGTTTTCGAGCTCGCTGCTGCTGGCTAGCGCCGCGTTCCTCGGCCACCGTTCCCGTCACTCCCTCAACGCCTCATCGAGTACCATCACCACAAACCTCATCTTTGTTTATCTACAACAGATATCAGGATTGTCTATGCTGAAATGCAATTGTATCATGTTCATCTCTCAATTTCAAGCAGTTGTACACTTGGATGCCGATCTCACGACATTCTCGCCAGACACAAACCTAAGCATGATGGGTATCTCCGGATAGCCCTCTTCTCCCTGAACACGATAGGCCTATCGTTCCAACTTTTCCAAATTCAAAGTGCACACTTGCAATTCGCGCAAATGCGCCATGAAGTCAACGCAATGTCTGCCTCGACATTTCTGGATGAGGTCGTGAGAAGGTGGTGGTTGCCTTTCGAAGAAACTGGTCGCCTCACGATGGACGGACCAATGAGCGGCGGTAGCACCGGCAGGTTTGACGTTGCCCTTGCATGTGCAGGGGTACTTTTTAGGGAAGCGACCCTCGGAGGTCGCCGACGACGGCGACGGGGATCAATCTGGGGCTGAGCCATTCGCTCAGGTCCCAACGCCCAGCGGGTTGGAATTTAGGAAATGTCATATAAAGAAGCGCGCCTGCGCACCTGCGCGCAATTGCGCGAGGATGCCTTTTCCAACTGAATCAGTCCAAATGACTTACAAAACACTCGGAGAGCCCATTTTCGCAAACTGGTGATTTTCATCGAAATGACCAAGGTACGTTTTTCTTGCCCATTTTTCTCGTTTGGAAGTTTGTTCCAACAACTGACAATCACACAGCAATGTTCTCCGCCGCCGTAGGACCGTGTTTTTGACCTTGCTCAAAATTAAGATTTTGGACACTTCACCGGTCATGCGGCTGTGCGATTCGCGGTGTCGAATATTTGGTCGAATGTGAGGCATTTGGCGAGAATCATCACTTCGGCGCGGGCCGTAAGAAAGTTCCTGAGGCAGCGACAAGCCCCGGGAGGCAACTTCCTCTGGCGAACCATCACGAGGCAGCCATGACATCATCGAAGGTTTCTGCGAACGTTCTCACAATGGCTCGCCAGAGGCAATGAGGCGTCCGAGGCAACCCGCAAGGCGAAACGGCGAAACACGAAGCGGGCGAAGAGCCTGATCCGAAGGCAGGAACGCCCGACGAGAAGCCCAACGGGTCCGGGATCGCGGCGCATCCATGCATCCGAGGAAGCGACGCCCGGCCAGAGTGCGCTAGTACCAACACTGGAGGTCCGGTGATCCTGTCAGATCGCCAGCCTTGTGGTTTTTCCACTTCCACTCTGCAGCCGCCCGGGTTGTTTCTACCTTTCCCACTCGCCTCGTTCACCTGTACTGTTCTTTTCGCCTCGTTCGCCAGGCCATCTTACTCGACGCCACCCGTGGACTCGGAGAGTTGTCTTCCAACGATCTACGACGGGGCTGAGATATGCCTCGGGCCGTCGGGCTGAGCACACCCATTCGCGACATCATCAGAGTCCAGGCCTTCCAATCCGACGCTGGAGCATGCCGACGCGTCATTGTTGGTTCTTGTGCATATACCAGCGCAGGTCATAGTTTTGAATCTGTTTGTTAGCATGGATTCGTCAATTGCTATCTGCCACGAACGCCGATATCGGTCCAGACACGATGGGACCTTCCGTTTCGGTCGTTTCGTTCAGTCCTGGGCCTCGAAAACGTCGCGTGATCTGAGGCACGTCGTCATCTGAGGCCTACCTGGTACCATCAGTCAACAAGATGGACATGGGCCGACCAACCATTGTTCCCATGGGCCAGACCTTCGTCTTTATGGCTCTGTTAGCAGGATACTTACGTCGGTAGCAGCACATCCTACCTCCGCCAGTGACGAGACAAGCATAGCCAATGGCTCCATCCGCGCACAACTCGATACTCCCTCCTCCTGCCAGGGTCGACGACACCCACGTGCCGACACTTAGCATTCGATCAAACCCTCCCGACACCCCAAGCCCCCGGGCTGAGCCAACACATCCCGTCTCACGACACCCGACCCGCTTATATGTTGGCCGCCTTGCCAATGGCAAGAATTCGCCGCAAGTCTGGGCTGGTGCGAGCCATTCGGAGCTCGAGGACTCGACTACTTTTGCTCGAAAGGCGGTCTCGCACTTTGGGATTTGGGTCTTTGGAAGTGGAAACTCGTCCACCAACTGGGAAGCTCTGCGATGCTATGGTTCGCCTCTCATCTCGGCTTCATCCTATTTAAGCCATCAATAGATGGAACCTGAGGACACATCTGGCGTCATGCATCACAAAGCTCGTCAGTGATCTCTTTCGACTCCTCGGATACACGCCCGAATAGCAGCACTCTTCCTCAGTTCAAATTGGCTCCCTGTGAGACCTCCAGGGCGAGACCTGTCTGAGAGATGGCTGGTCAGTCGCGGTTGTCAACGTCGGGGTACCGTCACCACCACCAGGAGCAGTCGGGGAGGTTCTTGATGTGGCCTGGTTCAGCTGACGGAGATGCAGAAGCGGTCGTACTTCCAAGAAGACCCATGTGTACTCGTCGAACGAAACGAGCGCGGAGCTAGCCCGGCGACGATACTCCATGTACCGGGACCAGCCCGCCTCCCACGACCCGGGCTTCCTGCACCGCGTGTCCTACCGGACCGTCGACGTCGATACGAGTGTAGCAGAGCACAAAGCCAGGATCGAGGCTGAGATGGCCAAGATCATGGGCCAGAAGCGTCGTTGAGGCTCTCCTCGAATGCATCTGCTGGCCTGGGGCATGGGTATCGGCTGACGACCAGAGACATGGCTCCAAGAGAACTGCTTGGCATCTTGTCTTTGCTCGACTGCCTCTCTTCATGCTCCATGCTGGGGATTTCCTTGCATCGACGGCGCTTTTGCTGCCGTAGCACATCTGTCTTGCACTTCATTTTAGGCCTTTGCCTTCTTGTCCGGCGTTGTTTTAGGGAGGTTTTTTCTGTCGGGGGCCTGGTTGTCGTGGACTTCCATCTTTGGAAGGGAGTTGATCCGTTCTCGCCGGCGAAGGAAGGCACAGTGTCCAAGGTTTGGCGTATTTAAGTAGCAGGTTATGTGTTGGACATCAGATCAGTCAATCAATATTTGCCTCCTCTTTCTCCCCTGGTGGAAAGCTTAATTGACTGGCGCGACAAAAAACAAAAACGACACTCCGAGAGCGGAAAGTTTAATTGCCACTCGTGCCGACGCCTCCAGTACTCAGAATCGGGCTTGGGAAGGAACAAAAAAGGACATGACAAGACCAGTAAAGCAGTTGGGCTGGGGCCGTTGAGAAACACCCAGTGAGCAGGCCATTTGTGTCACAGAATGAGGACAGTGTTTTTCTGGGCATATAATCATGTTCATTTGGTATTTCGATGGAACGTCGAAGCGCTCCAATCTATGCTAGTTTTTGTGTGCGCAAAAACAAGTCTATCACTCTTTTCTCAAGAGAAGGCTTTCTTCTAGTGCTGATGCATGCAGATGCATATGCAGATGATGATGCTTCCAAAAAAAAAAAAAAAAAATAGAACAGAGGGAATAAAAGGAAAAATCGTACACACACAAAGTGCTTCTCTCTCCAAAATGCACCCTTTCCCCAAGACGCCATACCCAATCTCTCTCTGGGTATTCTTTCCCATAAAAACACCCAAGAAAAGGAAAGAAAACAACGAAACACGCCGCTTTTCTACTTCCTCGGCTTTTGCAGCTTGTTTTATCCTAGCTGCTTCTTCTTCGCACACTGCTCATTCAAAACACACAGAACGCATTAAAGGACGTAACGCTCCCGCAGGCAGATTATGCCTGGGAGGTGACGTTCCTAGCGAGCGCACCGCCGGCCTGGATCTCGGGGAGACCGACCTTGATACCGCCCGAAGGGGCGGCCGCGTGGACCTTGGGAGCGGCAACGGCCTTGCCGCTGCCGCCGCTGAGGACCTCCTCGCGGGTGACGCCGAGCTTCTCCTGGGACAGGCCCATGGACTGGAGGAAGCGGACGGCATCGGTCCACTCGCTGGACTTGCGGGCGTTGGACCAGGAGAGCTCCTCGGCCATGACGTCGATGACGCGGGGCAGGGCGCGGAGGGCGGACTCGGCATCGAGGAAGGCGAGGCGGGTGCGGCGGGAGATGAGGTCGGTGGCGGTCTGGGCCATCTCGGCGCGGACGCCGTGGCGGATCTCGCCCTCGACGAAGGGGAAGTCGGGGATGATACGGGAGGCGGAGGCGGCGGCGACGGACCAGGCGCGGTCGCCGTAGTTGTGGGCCAGGTGGTGGGCGACGTCCGGGGCTAGGCCGAAGTGGGAGGCCAGCTGGCCGGGGAGCTGGGTTGAGAAGCCGTGTGCGCCGACGAGAGGCACGTTGGTGGTGATGCACTTGCCGGAGACGGGGAGACCAGGGTAGCCGGCGCCAGAGACGTCGGGGAAGGTGGCGGACTGGGTCTTGAGGTCGAAGGTCTTGACAGCCTCGTCAACGGCGTCCTGAGCCATCTGGCGGTAGGTGGTCCACTTGCCGCCGGCGCAGGTGAGGAGACCGGAGGCGGAGACGGTGACGAGATGGGAGCGGACGAGAGACTCGGTGTTCTTGGCGTTGGGGTCCTTGACGAGAGGGCGGATTCCGGACCAGGCGGCGAGGACGTCAGAGCGGGACAGGCGGGACTCGGGGGTGATCAGCTTGTTGACCTCCTGGAGGATGAAGTCGATGTCGTTGTCGCGGGCAATGGGCTCCTTCTCAACGGGGCAGGCATTGTCGGTGGTGCCGGCCAGGGTGAAGCCTTGCCAGGGGAGAACGAAGATGACACGACCGTCAGAGGTAGCAGCGTCGAGCAGACCGATTCCGTTGGGGCAAATGTTTCCAGGGAGCATGATGTGGGCACCAGAGGAGGGAGCGACGATGGACTTGCGGGCAGGGTCATCCATGCGCTCGACGGCGTCGGTGAAGGGACCGGTAGCATTGACGACGCCCTTTGCGCGGACGGTGAAGGATTCGGAGCCGGGGTTCATGACATCGCGGACCTTTGCGCCGCAGATCTTTCCGTTGGCGTTCTTCTCGAGGGAGGTAACCTCGACGTGGTTGACGACGGTAGCACCGTAGAAGGAGGCGGTAAGGGCGAGAGAGACGTTCATGCGGGAGTCGTTGTGCTGGCCATCGTAGTAGACGAGAGCGCCGACCATGTTATCGCGGCGGAGCATAGGGAAGGCCTCGAGGGCGCGGTTCTTGGTCACGTAGTAGGAGCTTTCGAGACCCTGGGAACCGGCGAGGAGATCGTAGGCTGTTGCCCTGGTTAGTTTGTGCGTTCAAGAGCCCGGGTTTGGGAGGCAGATCATGACATACCTTTGGTACCAGCCCAGAAGTACGGGGCCTGCCACCAGCGCTGGATGGGGAGGAGAATCGGCAGAGACGAGGACAGGTGAGGGGCGACGGTCAGGAACGTCTTGCGCTCATGGAGGGCCTCCATGACAAGCTCGAGCTGGGAGTAGTCGAGGTTCCAGACGGCCTTCTCGAGGTAGCGAACACCGCCGTGGACGAGCTTGGTGCTCTTGGACGAGGTGCCGGCGGAGAAGTCATCGCGCTCGACGAGGGCGACCTTGAGGCCACGGGTGACAGCGTCGAGAGCGATTCCGGTTCCGGTGGCACCGCCGCCGATGACGAGAAGATCATACTCCTCGGTGTCGGAGGCGTGGGCGCGCAGGTCGGCGAGCTGCTGGGCGCGGTCCTTCACGGGGGTGAAGGAGGGCGGCACGACGCGGCCCTCAGCATCGCGCTTCAGCTCGACCAAAGGCTTGTCGAAGGAGTGAGCACCGCGGCCGCCAAAGGCAGAGTAGGCGACGACACCACCGGTCGCGGCGACGGCGGCGGCGGCGAGGGGCTTCCTCAGGGTCGAGAAACGCGACGCCATGGTGGGAGGACGGCCTCGCTGTTTACTCGGGGTAGTGTTGGTCCGAGGTCCAACAGGGACGAGTTCGCTCTGGCGGGAGAGGACGACAATCCCAGAGCTTGTGTGATATGGAAGACTAAGGATAAAGTCTCTTGGTCGCGTAGGTATGCTTCCGTCGATGCGACGTGAGGGGGTCGTGGTGTACAGGGAAGGTGTACAGAGGTAGGCGCAAGGCTGATGGGAAAATGGAAAGGAAATAAAGGGAAGGGGGAAAAAAGAAGAGAAAGCTTCGATGCTTAAGAAGGACCAGGGAGGTGAGGATGTTGATCGGCAGATATTGTCAGGTTCCCGGGCTGGGCCGCCTCACGCGCGAACCTGGACTTCGATTCGTGGAATGACACCCCGAGGTGCGACAGGGAACAGTTCCGTTCGGCGCTACTAAGAATTTTTTTTCCGTTGGGCTGGGCAGGGACAAGAGAAATGGGAGAGACTCGGAGGAGAGAGGACAAGAAAATTAATACATGCGCACGCAGTACGGTAGGTAGGACAATACCTAGACATAGGCTAAAAGTAGATGGTGGTGGAGTGAATGGGATGGGGGGTACCGAAATACCTACCTTGCCTTGGGTCGATGTCCTGAGGTCCAGAGGGAAGGAAGAATCGGAGATCGGTGCCCAGCGCACGTCCGGGTTGCTTGCTCGCATCGACCCCCACGTGGTCCCAGGCCGGTCTATTCTTTGGTCTGTCTCTGTCTGTCCAGTGTCTGTCTCTGCTGCTTCCGTTCCCGTTCCGCTACGACGCTTTGCGGCGCATTATTGGCAATGCCAGCTATCCGTACTTCATTCACGCTGGGCAGGTTCCAGCTTCCCCCTAAATTTGGAGGTGGCCCAAGCTAACCCTTGCAGCCTGGAGGGGTACATGGGTACATAGGTACATTTCAACTCAGGGTCTGACATCATCTGGGGGCACCGAGCTCAGTCCGAGTCGCAGGCAAGAGCAACGGAGGAGTCAGAGTCAGGCGCCATGGAAGAGGCAAAGGTACGGATAGAGAGGCCCGCTTTCCTCGCCTCGCCATCATGTCAGCGGCAGGATACCATGTACCACAGAATCCATGATTCACCGCGCTGCACTCACTGCGCAATGACTGGAGAATGTACGGAATCTCGAATGGAGCGGAAGGGGAAGGGGTGGGGGACCTCCGGGGGTGGTCGACGCCGTTGCGGTGCCATCCCATCCGTGTGGTGCTTGGGCGGGCCGGAGCCTCAAATGTCACTCAGGGGACCATCTGCACGTCGGTGTTGAAAACCCGAGGGTTGATGGTATTTCGGTGATGGCTCGGTACTCCTGAGGCAGCCACCCCTGTTTCGGTCGTTTCGGTCGCGCCTGCCGAATCTGAGACAAGAAGAAGTTTGTGCAGAAAAAGGTCTCGAGAAGGAAAAGTGGAGATAATTCGCTGTGATCGGCGGAATGCTCCGAGCAGCAGGGCTTGATTTCTCTGATTGGCTTCCCTGCCCCACCAGGATCTCTCACCCTGTCGACCCTTCTTTTCCTGTTCTCCTCCACTATCGCCCGCCCACTTTCCTCCATCGTCCCCTCACCTGAGCCACACCTTCTCCAACTCGCTACACCTCGGTATTGACCTCCGTCTCGACAGCCACCACCACCACCACCACCATTCTGCACCACGGTTGCACCACAATCGTTCTCGTGGAGAGTGGCGCTCACAGAAATCGCACCGCCTGCTGGATCTCAGACACACCCGACGCATGCAGGGCCAGCAACGCAGCAGATTGACATTCGGGCCGCGCTGGCTTTGAACTCCATCGTCGGATGACTGCCCACCCAAATCCACGCCACTTGGCGTCCTTTCGCCCTTTCTCTCGCGAGCCTCGACGCCCTCGCAGGCCTGATTACTCTGGGTCCCCGTCCAGTGTCCGCCGTCTCGAACTCGAGGCCCGACTGTCCCACGGCCGCCGGTTCGTCTTAAGAACAACGGCGTCCTCCCAATCCGGTCCGTTTCTGGCTCCCGAGATGGGTGGCCGTCTGCCAGTTGATGGTGTCCGTCCGCCGGGTCCCAAAGCCATGGCTCGCCCGCTTCTCTCTTTCTTTCGCCATTCATACTTTGTCATCCGTCATATGTCGACCAATGTCGACAACTCACCGCCAAGCACTCCAAAACCTGTCCTAGGCCTGTCGACGCTGTCCTCATGACCCAGCTTTTGCCGCACGTCGCCCACAGCCCACCGTATCGATACCTCGATCCCGTACCATACCTCATCGACTCGGGTACGTACCGACACTGCGGCCTTCTCCCCATCCGCTGGTAGGGGCACCGTTGCTTCTGTCGCACACCCACCTTCAGCACCCACCTTCAGCACCCACCTTCAGCACCCACCTTCAGCGCCTACCGAATCCCGTACAGCGTCCACGCCCACCGTCCGCCAACGCTCCAAAGTACCTCGACCGCCGCCGAACATCCGCTTCCAAGGTGTCGAAAAGTGGAAAGAAAAAAGGCCTTGTGACGGTGGCCACGGTGGAAACAGTTGGATACCCGCTCGCCGCCTCCGAGGTACGCTACGATGCCATCATTGAGAGGCAGGAAGCAAGCCAGACAAGCCGGCTTGCGGGAAGTCCGACCTGTCCGTCTCTGCGCAGCATCTCGCCTCGAAATACCCGTCTTCTCCCACTAACGACTGACTTACACGCAGGTCAGGCGCTGTAACGAAACCTCGACTTTGCAGTTGTGTCCCCATCAGCTCGCATGCTGCTACCCCAATGCCAGTCAATCTGAGTAATCGTTACTATCGCCCAGGTCCGACCAAGGATGCTGGTCAAACCGCAGCCACCATCACCACCACCACCACCACTCTTTTCCTTGGCTGTTTGGCAACGGTCTGCAGTAGCGCATGCTACCCCGCGGACCCCCAAACGAAGGTTCCAAACGCAACCTAATCTTTGCGATTTGGGACTGCGTCCCTTGGTCCCCTGACTAAGGGTTGTCGTCGGTCTGCGGTGACAGCTGCCCACTGAGTCAGGCGCGAGTCAGGCGCAGTGAACTTTCGACGGACGCTGGCGCATCAACTGCTTCGATGCCGTCGTCGACAAGAGGTTGCTATACAAGAGGTGTACTTGTTGCTTGACTAACAACACCAGCGGGCTTCGTCAACTCTATCGAAAACCGCCTCGACGGTCAGGACTCGATGGTGCCAGCGAGGACTCCGAGAGTTCGTAGGAGCGTCGGGGGTGGTTTCTTGACATCACCTCCCGTCGCCACTTCGTCCAATCCGCGCTTTCGCCAGTGCCTGCATGGACCGGACGGAGTTCAGCTGGAGAGACAGCCCAAGTTAGCGTCAACTCTGCCCGTCTTTCTCACGAGGAGGGGGCCACGACATGTACGACACCTCTCCCACTCATCTCGCCACGAAGCTTGACCTTTACCAAGCCCATCCGAAGTTCTCGTCATGCACACACAGGGACTCGACGAGCTGTCACGCGGTTGGAGTTGCCCCCGAGGCTTAGGTGAACCACGTCCCCGGGCCCCGGGCGAGCTCCGCCGGACTACAGCTTCACCGCCGCCGTCTACTCCCGTCTGTTGCCCGTAAGCGAGCAGAAGGGGCAATAACCGGCTACAGATGGAAGCCGGCGCCCCATTCAACTCGATGTCTGCGTTGCATTAATACACAACTCGGGGCCGGGTTGAGTCGCGGGGCTGACCGAGCTATCGCGCCCCGCGAAACTATTGGATTCTACGCCTTCGGCGGAGTTGCAAACGGGAACCCGCAACGAGGGCAGCACCGCGAGTCCATTCGCTGAGCTGCCATGCTACCCCAGGGGCCGCGCCCACGCGTCCACGTTGTCGTTGCAGCTTGGGAAGCGATTCCAGGGGTTTCAAGCGAGGCCCAGCCCAGCCCGTTGGGATTGACTGAAGTCCACTGGATTCAGCTAGGCGTACGGCCCATGGGGACACGCACCCCAGCAAATTTTCTGGCTAAAATCGCCGACACGACGGAAGAATTCCAATGGGCGTCCCAGGCCCAGGCCCAGGCCCAGGCCCGCTCCTCGGGCGTCGTGACAATCTTTCAGCGAAAGACACAGAGAGCACACGAGGGATACTAATTGATTGCAATGTCCGTAGTTGGTGAACCGTAGAACGGTCCTCGCTCTTTTGCTC
>WIGN01000613.1:0-13553 GCA_014235955.1 Colletotrichum sojae
CATAGATAAGCCAGTGAGGGCCGGATTAGTAGTTGGGTCGGTGACGACCAGCGAATACCTGGTGTTGTATGTCTTTTACTGTTTCCTTTTTGGCCCCTCTGTGGATCTGGAGAGCGCCAAGGATGGAGGAGGTTGTGACGATGTTGACGACAGCGCGACTTCTGCAGCCCTCGATGAAACAACCGGTGTCACGCAGCGAGCCATTAGTACTAACTAAGACCGTTCGTTCTAGTGGTAAAACCGGTTTGAAGGTCTAGATCCTATGACTTCAGGGTGCAGAGGCGCAGACGGCCTTTGTAGGTGCTGGAGACGAAGACGTGAACGTGCTTAAGTAAGCAACTCGCTTACCCACGCGACGATGAACGGAGTTTGCTATCACGACAATGAGAAAAGCGTCTAATCTACATTCATTCAAACCAATAGTTACCGATACTTTGAAAACCTACTCGAGACTTCTAGGAGTTCTTTTGGCCCGTGTTTTGTTACACCTCGCAAAGCTCGCTGCTCAGGAAGCCCTCCGGCACTGAGACACCACTCCCCAGAGCTCTGTATTTCTGCGGTCGTTGCTTCACACACTCAACAAAGTGGTAACTGAATTATCAATACTCCAATCCCCCACCGTAAAAGCAAAGGTGTTCAATAGTCATCCAGCGGGGCCTTTACTTCATTATGCCCCATCTTTTCCAACCTCATCTTCCTTCTCCGTTCCATCTCCTCTTTTAGAGTAGTGTAATCACAGCCAGAACACAATTTCCACGCGGCTAGATACGACTCGTAGTCCAAAGATAAACAGCGAGGCTCGAATCTCCAGATTCCACGATGCAGGCGCGCGGAGGGAAAGGTGGCCTTCATGAATGCTGGAGATGTAGCGAAAGGCGCTGAGTAAGCAACCCTCTTACATACGTAGTTCCGAATACCTTCAGCTAGGTATCACGAAAAGAATCAAAGTCGGAAGCATTTCAGCAGATTACCCAGTGTGACAAAGACACAATGATTCCCGCTTCATCACTCTGACCACATTGTATGTTACGACGAAAGGGAGCTGAAAGTTGGTTTGAAGCATTTACCTAGTTGAAATGCACCAAGGACGCCCCCTCGGAGATTACAAAATTTGAGCCGGGTACAAATGTGGATAAAAGACTTGGTAAATGCGTCCTAGATACAGGAGATGCAAGATTGTGTCGACACGTTACGGAAAGAAAAATGGTCTTGTCACGCAAATAGAGTATGTAACAAGCAAGAGTGAATATAGAATAAAGTGTCTTAGAGTCTACACAAGAGATAGCTCAGAAACGCGACTAAAAGTACCTCTCAAAGGTAACAGGTTATATGTTAAGTATGTGATGTATTGTAGCTGACAGGGGCTTAGTAGTTAAGCTTCCTAGTAACATGTTTTCTGTTACTTAACACGCTTTTCGTCCTCTACCACACGACCACACACACACGTAACCAAAGAGTCAGCCCATCCCAGCAGGATTTTGCGGCCTTGAACGTCCAAGATGCTCTACGTGATGGCCCAAGGATCGGAATCTCTTCGAAATCGCTTCCACGGAGTGTTTTCATCCACCTCCGTGCTCGCCCCGTTCGAGCTCGCCGTGTCTACGTTCGCACCGGCGTCACCTTCGTTCGTCGGGATCGAGCCCCCGTCATCGTCGTTTGCATACCCGTCATTTGCAAAATCGTTGATGGTCTTTGACGTTTGTTGCCTGAAAAGGTCCCATGCGCTGACGAGGGCCGCCCAGCGGTGCTTGTCGCCAAACACGAACTCCGCGCCCTTCGTGGCGAACACGTCGCGCATGGTCTCCAAGTTCCTCTCTTCCGTTGGGTTCATCCGTTCGTTGGGCCACGGAATCAGTGCAACCGAGGAGAGACCGGGGTAACCGCACCTGAAGGACCGGGTATCGGACCGGGCCAGGTCGAGGAGGTCCCATTCCATCGTCTCGTGGCAGCCGATGAGCCTGAAAGTGTCCAGTTGGCGGGGTAGAATATCCACTAGGCGCTCGTACTTGCCGTAGCAGCTCGTATCGAGCGTCAGCTGGCTCAAGGCCGTGAAATCCTTCAGCGAGCCCATGGGTCTCCTGCGGATGCCCCAGTTGAAGTGCAACGGCGTCATCACGAGCGTCAAGTACCTCAGCGTATCTTTGTGTGTCCTGAGGCATTCTGCCACGACATCCGAGTGGCAGAAGAGCGTGTCAGGGATTTCGGTGCCCCAGAAGGCAGCCTTGTAGGGCATGGGGAAGTAGGTAAAGGAGGCGAGCGGTCCGCAGCTGGTCAAGACCGTCTTCATGGCCTGCGGGCTCATCGAGGAGTGCTGGAAGTCCAGCGTCGTCAGGTCTTTGCCCAGACTGATGTGGTTAGGCATGCGCAAGTCCATGCGGGCGTTCATCAAGGGATGGTTCGTCTCGGCCACGATCTTCACCGTCACGTCTCTGGCGTCACGGCAGATGCTGGCGGCCAGCGGGACCCACCAGGCCTCCGTACGCCCGTGGCCCCAAGCGGCGTGCGTCTCCTGTGCGATCGTGACGCTACGCAGGTTTTTCATCCCTTCTTTGCTCCCGAGCTGCCACAGGCGGTTGAAGACGTTCGTGCTGGCGTAGTCGTTGAGCCATCCGATCGACTCGACGTTGTGGCACCGTCTCATCAGATCCACTGCCGCCATGGAGGCCATCTGGTTGACATCCGACGGCTCGCAGTAGAAGCGCTGCTTTTCGGTACGTGGCTGCGCGAACCGGTGCTTCCACGACTCAAGCTGGGAGGACAGCCGCTCCGAGTCGCGCCTGCCCGTCGTCCGCTCCTCCAACAGGTAAATATAGAAGCGGACCACCGCTTCCGACAGACTCGCCTCGGCCCCAAGAAGGTCTAAAGCTGCCTTATGGTTGGTATCGTGAGCCGGGAACGTGATCGCCAGACTTTTGACGTACTGCCAGAGGTGATTGTCGGCCTTCGGGAGGTGCGGGTTATCCTTGACGAGGTACGGCTTGTTCTCCGCCTTCTGTCTGGGATTGTGTCCAAAAAGCGTGGTCCAGAAGAGCACGAGCTTCCTGACGCCGAAGACGGTCCCGTTGTTCTCGAAGTGGCTATAAAGAATGGGGGTTCCGATTGCCGCAAGGGCTCTGCAAGTCTTGCAGAGGGACGACATGCTAGAGTCGGCTGGGGCCCGCGGGTGGAGGCGGGAAACCTGATGGAAGATCCCTCGCACGACTTCCAGCGGCAGCGAGAGCAGCCGGCATTCGAGAGTCTCCCCGTCTTCGGACACAGAAGATGGAGACTTTGGTCTTTCGACGTACAAAATTCCCGCGTTTGCCGCCATAACCCGGAGGCCAACTGTTCCCAAATCTCGGAAGGGGCCGCCGTCGGCCATTGCGAATTCTTTTCGGCTGGGGTCAATAACGACGTAAGGAAAGTTGCAAAATTTTGTGTTGGTAAAAATCCAGCCCGGGAGAAGAGGGCCTTTACCTAACCAGGCGAAAACGCAAGCCACGAAGTAAAGTTTTCAGAGGCCCTATGACGATGGCTGTCACTCGCGAGGCTCTTCCGGCCACGGATAAATACGGTCCCGGCCATCCAGTCATCTGCCGTGGCGTGGAAGCCATCGCGGGTCTTGTGGCTGCGTTGCATGAATGTCGCGACCACGGCGATGGTTGTCGTTGCGGGTCCTCGTGTTGCGTGTCGCCGCCAAGGTGAAATCAAGAATACTGAGGGACGCAACCATGCCATGTATTTGACGATTTAAACAGGTGGAAGAGGGCAGTAGACTGCGTTAGTGGGTCAAATCGATGTTGTCGAGGGGACAGATTCGTGGGCAGGCAAAAGAGGCCCCCCTCGGCTTCAGTGAGTTACGTATCGAGACAAGTGTCCTCCGGCGATCGTTGGGTTGATCCCACAGTACGTACCGTGGGAATGAAGTATCTATGCGAATAGTAAAGTTATTTGACTGGGCATGTTACTTCGATAACATTATATACGCACTAGAATGCATGATGTAGGCACATAGCGATGTGCTTCTGGATTGTCAGTTGCAGGTTCATGCCAGCGGATATTCAAAGGTAGACCTTTTCATCTCAGTTCTCTTTTTTTTCTTTACACCAGTAGTCGACAGTTTGATCATCGAGAGAAACTCTTGAACACACAGCCAGCTACTTGTGCCACGGCCTCTACGATATCGAGACAAGCCGATTACTCCCCCTTCCTCTTAAGCCCCTCGGCCCTCAACGTAAGCCCGCTCCAAACCTCAACAGCCCCCCTCCCCCCCTTCACATGAAGCCGTAACATGACCTGCAACCCCCCAACGAGCAAATCAATCGACATCCCCCCATCCTCCCCCCTTTCCGCCGGCATCGCAACCGGAACAAGCCTCAAAGTCGGCAACTCCCCAAACCTCGCCATCGGCCTCCCCTCCGGACCCTTCTCGATCTTCCACTCCCCTTCCCATTCGCCAACCCACTCCTTCCAGTGGTCATCAATCTTTCGAGAAACGTCTTTAACCGGCACGGAAATCTCCTGGATGTGCTCCAACGTGCCGACATAAGGCCACCCCTTGACATGTGCAACAGCATGCACGACCTTGCAGCAAACATCCGTCCCCTCGAGCCCGTTCGTCACGACCGCCACCCCGCACCCCTCCGCAACATCTTCAGCATCAACGTTCCCCGCGGGGTCCGCGAAGCCGACGACGTAGCACCGGAAGCACGGCGAGTTCCCCCCAAAATGCCCAAACACGTTCCCCTTCTTTCGGGAGATGAACCACGACACGGCGACGCCGGTCTGGACCTGCGTTAGCATCTCTCTCGCAACATCCTTTGGCAGGAACCGCTCCTCTTCTAAGGTGTCATCCTTCAAAGATTGTTGTATGCCGCGGATGAGCTTGAGTAAATCGGTAGGCGTGGTCCACAACCCCCCCGACGCGAGTTCCGGGTGGTGATGCCAGGGGGTATCATGCTTCTCTCTCCCCGTCCACCATGAGCGCGCAAACTTCCCCCCCGTGCTTTCGTCGTTGAAATCCGGCGCGTCGTAGGTCGAATCCCCCATCCCAAGCGGGTCGAACACCAATTCCTGCATCATCTCCGCAAACCCCCTCTTAAAAACCTTCTCCAGAATGATCTGCAGCATCGCGAACCCGCCGCCGCAGTACGCATGCTGTTGCCCCGGGAAACCGGCCAACCTCTCGGGGACGTTGTGACCCCCGTTCCGGTCCATCAACGTATCCAGCGCCGAGGGGTACTCTTGCCCGGCGTATCCGGAATACGCAGCTGTGCGGAACCCAGCGGTATGCGTCAGCAAATGCCGCAGCGTGATCTCTGCCAATATTTCCCGGGGTCCGAGGATTTCTAAAAGTTCGTCCGGCAAATGGTGCATGATTTTGTCGTCCAGCGATAACTTCCCCTGCGCGACGAGACGCATCACCGCCGTGGCTGCCGTCGGCTTGGATATGCTAGCCGCTTGGAAGCGCGTGTGTTCGTCGTCACCGAGGGTCGAGAAGCAGCGCGCTTCGATCTCGCCATGATCGAGAACCGCGACGGAGACAGAGGGCACGCCTAGGTGGGAGGAGAAGAATGTTTCTGGGGCGGTGGGCGTCGTAGATTGGGTTGAGAAGATTGTTGCGAGGTCGTCGAGGGCGGCCATTGTGAAGTCTGTATTGGCCATGTGTCTTTGAGTTGGGGTTCAGTCTGTTGAATTTGTGAAAGGTTTAGAGGGTGTAAATAGCCTCTATTCGGTCGTGTGGACGGTTTTATGGCCAAGTCGGGGTTGCGTGTAATTTGATGTCGTGTTGATGTGTCCTGATCCCCCGACGTGCGCTGACGCGCGTTGGTTGCAAACTCCGCGGACGATGACGCGGAGGGGGAAACGACATGAGCGCGATGGCCAGAAGGATTCGTCAACCGTTGTGACGATGATCGAGATGCCCTATTGGGTGGCCCCCGTTCCTCAATTCGATGTAGGCCAAGCCTCGTTTGGGGGTCACAGTCTATCGTTCCCCTCCCCCGTTGTTCATGTTATCCGTCGTCGTCGTCGTCCCTGTTGTATTCCGCGTAATACCTAGCAAGCACCGAGTAGGGTGTAACCGACGCCGTGTAGAAACACCAGGTGCCACCGAGTGACCCCTCCTCAATCCTTCGGCGACGAAACTCCAAAGTCGCCAATCACCCTGTAATTTTCCATCAATAAGAGTAACCACTTCCCGCCCTCTTAAAGATTCAGCCCTAGGAAGCAAGCATTCCATCACGTAAAACTGTCACATCTACCCCGGAAATGAAACAATTCCACAAGCAGGAAAATAAAAATACCAACCCCAACTTTCCACTCCAAACTCAACACAGCATCCCCAACTCCAAAAAAAACACCTTTCTCTCCATACTCAGATCCCCCCTCTGTATGGTTCTATCATCTCCCTACGAAAGTAACATAGCAACCTGCCATAGACCTTTTCCCTCCCCCCCCCCAGCGCGATCGTGTAGTCCACAAAGACACAAAAAGGATGACTGTAGGAGCATATCCTTCACACACCAAATCGCACTCATACAGAACCATCAACCTCCCATTCCAAACTCACAACTCCACTTCAAAATCCTAGTTCGTCCTAGAGTACTTCCATCCCCGAGCGGAGCGTTCGTATTCACAAACCCGATGAACCCAAAGCCGTGACGGACAGTTTTACACAAATCTAAAAAAGAATAACTACATCATCATCAACCTCACTTACCAGCAAAAATAATAGAGTAAACAGCACAAAGAAAACCACCATCTTCGGAGCGTGAGCCAATCCTGACATCTGTGCTGGGTGAAAAAGAAAACGAAACAAAGGCATTGCGCGCCCCGCCCTTTACTTTTATATACTGCCTATGTGATGGTGTGTTAGCAGGGACCCATTAAAGGAAGACCAACTCGAGACATCAAAACAGCCTCCAGACTTCATTGTCACCATAGCCAGATAAAGTTGCTCATAATATGTATCAGAATTATATATGAGGCGGCCTGCTCCATATCTGCGCAGACCACCATCTCTAATTACGCCAAGTAAACATTACCATTTTATCCTAAAATCTGCGCGCGACAGTCCTGTTCTGCCTCTCCAGCTCCTCCAAGACCTCAGTGAGGATGTACAGACTAATCCGCGAACCGGCACCACAGAACTGCGTGCTGTTGCCCGGGCACGTAAACGAGCAGTCGGTGCCCGTCTCGTTGGCCGCGGGGCGCGTGCCGTCGGCGCCGCCGAGGCTGAGCGAGTCGCCGCACCAGCACTCCCGGCCGTACTCGACGCCGGCGTAGCGTTTGTCGTAGCAGACGCCGAGACACTTGTCAATGGTCATCTCGTCGCCGTCGTTGAGCACCTGCGCGGGCAGGAGGCGGCCGATCTCGGGCTCGGAGAAGCAGCCGTAGTAGGTGAAGTTCTCGTTGCCGGCGACAATGACCGGGCCAGTGGGCGTGGGGGCCGCGGACGTCGTGGTCGAGGTGGTGGTCGTTGAAGGGGACGCGCTGGTTGTCGAGTCGCCTTCGAGCACGGGGGCAGTGGCCGAAGTCGACGAAGCCTCGGCAGTCGTCGAGACCTCAAGAGTGGTCGGAGCGAGCGTCGTGGTCGCAGGCTCCTCGGTCGGGGTAACGGTGACGGCAGTCTGAGACCCGGAGGTGCCGTTCGCCGGGACCGACGCGGTCGGGAACTCCGGGGTGGCTGTCGCCGTCTCGGTGGCAGAAGCCTCGGTCGTCGGGGCCGCGCTGGTGGCGGCACCCTCGGGCGAGTACAGGTAGACCTGGAGCCTGTTGCCGGCACCGCACCTCTGCGTGTCGTCGCCGGCGCAGGGGAAGGAGCAGTCGGACAGAGGAGCCTCGGTGCTACTGGCGTCAAGCTCGGCGCCACACCAACCTGCTGTTCGTCAGTATTGCCAAGGTGCATCTCAGGGTGGCTGCTACTCACACTCTCTGCCGTATTCGGTACCAAAGTACTGGAGACCCTCGCAGAAGGCGCCGCAGGACTCGAGAGTCATCGAGTCGTTGGCGTAGGTGCGTGCGGGGAGGGCGCGGACGCCGTCGCCCTCGGTGAAGCAGCCCTGGAAGAGCCAGTCGCCGACGCGCTCGTTCGACGGAGCGGTCGCCGTGGGAACTGCCGAGGTCGTCTCGGTGCCAGTCACGGCGGCGCTGGTCGTCGTCGGCTCGGGGAAATCGCCCTCGAGCCTGTACAAGTTGAGCCTGGACGGGCCGCCGCAGTACTCGGTGCTGTTGTCGGCACAGGGCATGCTGCATTCGGCGGCGTTGTCGGCGGGAACGGCGCCCTCGGCGAGAGCGTTTCCACACCAGCACTGCACTTGTTAGCAATCGCGTCGGTTACCCGGGATTATCTATGCTTACCTCTCCGCCGTACTCCAGTCCGGCGTAGGTGTTCCTGCGCCCAGAGCAAGCCGCGACACAGTTGGCGACGGTCTTCTCCTCGAGGTCGACCAGGTTGGGCAGGGCGCGAGTGTCGGTGGCCTCGGTGTAGCATCCTTCGCTCACGTACCCGCCCACGCCGGGGTTGACCTCGGGGGCCGTCGGGTCGGGGCCCGTGCCCGGATCCGGGGTCGGCGTGGTGGTGTTGCCGTCCCACTGGACCGAATCGGCGAACAGCGAGAAGAAGGCACCGCCCTCGAGCTCGCCGAAGCCGTTGCCACCGCAGACCTGGTTGAGGTCGCCGCCGCATTCGAAGTTACAGTTGCGCGGGTCGACCTTCTCCACCGGGATGTTCGGGCCGCCCCAGCACTCAGTGTGGTACTGGGTGCCGCAGAAGACGAAGCCGCGTTCGGCACAAGCTTCGATGCACATAGCATTCGTGTTGTCAGCGTTTCCGTAGAGCTGGTTGGAGAGCTGGCGGCCGGGGTTGTTCTCCTTGTAGCAGCCGATGTAGCGGTAGCGACCTTGGCCGTCGGGCAGCAGGGGCGGCGCCTGCTCGGACACAGCGGTGCACTCAAAGGTGAAGAAGTGCTTCTCGAAGTTGGGGTCGTTGGTGTTCATGGTCCAAGGAGCGGTGTTGGTATAGGGGTCAACGTTCCACTGCGACTTGGGCACGCTGCAGACCATGGTGGCGTCGGCGCTCTCGCCGGGGGCAAGCGAGATACCCTCGGCGAGGTCGACCTGGTTGGCCGCAGAGATGATACCGGGGATACCGAAAGGCGGCTTCGAGACGGTCAAGGTTAGCTTGACACCACCCTCGGGGGCGGCGTTGGTGACGCGGAACTTGAGCGATAGCGACGTGTTCTCGGTGACGTTGCCAAAGGTGAAGTTCTTGTCAGCGGAATACTCGATCCAGCCGGTGCCATCCGGGGTCTGGAATTCGACGAGCGCGACCGGGGCAGGCCCGGCGGAGCCAGCGATGGTGAAGGACTTGGTGCCACCGTTCGAGACGACCCTGAGGTAAGCGCCGTAGCTGCCGGCTTCGGCGGAGTCAAAGGCAATGCGGACAGTCGTGCCCGAGTTGGAGGCAATGGTCGCCGGGATGTTGGAGAGGGTGAACTTTCCGACGGTCAGGGTGGCCGTCGATCCATCCCAGGTCTCGAACGGTCCCTGGGCGCTGGTCGTGGAGTACTGGACCTCGGCCACGGCAAGCTCCGAGTTGCCCTGGTTGGAGAAGATGATCTGCTCCTCCAAGTTGCCCTCGGAGCCGGCGATGACGCCCTGGAAAGTGATGGTCGGGGGCGTAATGGCCAGCAGCGGGCCGGCGCTCTCCCCGGTTCCCGTCAGCCTGACGTGGGTGCCCTGGCTGTAGCCTTCGGCAGAGTTGGTGGTGTTGACGACGACGTCGGCGGAGATGAGGCCAACGGTGGTCGGCTTGAAGGCGACGTCGACGGAGAAGGTCTCGCCGGCTGCGAGAGCGAGCGGCAGCGTGGCGACGCCGGAGAGGGCAAAGTCGTCCGTGTCATCGAGACCAACATCCGAAACAGTCACGCCGATGATGGCAGTGCAGGTGATGGTGCGCGGCTCGCCCTCGGAGCCGACATCGGCGGTGCCGAACTCGTTGGGGGAGGTGCAGTTGATCGGGGTCGTGACGGGCGAGCCAAAGGCGTACAGGTAGCCCTGGGTCGTGCCCTGGTACATGATGCCATCGCCGAAGACGGCCCTTCCAAACTTGGTGGAGCCGGGGACGCTGAAGGACTTGACGAGGTTCAGCGCGCCGTCCTTGGGAACAGCCTCGAAGATCTTGAGCTGGGAGCCCTGCACGTCCAGGGTCCAGAGGAGACCCGTGCCGGGCTGGCCGTTGAGGGAGGTGACGGTGCCGTGGCTGACGCCGAGGATGTAGGCATTGTCCATGGGGCTCTCGGCGACCTTGGTGAAAGAGGGCACGCCGCCTTCGCAGGAGAACTTGAAGACGTTGGTGGGGTACTGGATCACTGTTTGAGATTAGCATGAAGCTCGCGACGGACGTCTTTGTCAGTCGGGACGTACCATTGATGTAGATGTAACCGCCCTCCAGAGGGTAGACACCGGCACCGGCGTAGACGGAGTTGTCGTTCTGGTAGGTTTGGATGACGGCGTCGTAGTTGTTGGGGCCGTTGCGGTAGCCGCCCATGTTGTCCAGGTTAATCCAGTATGTCTTGCCGTTCTTGCCCGTCACGACACCGATGCGGCGGACGTCACCGCAGGAGAAGGTGCTGCTGGGGAGGATCTGCAGGGGACTCGTTCCAAGATCCTTGTCTGCGCCGTCGAGAGCCTGCTTCTCCCAGGGCATGAAGAAGTCGGCCACGGTGGTACTTCCGTCGTCGTTTATGATCATGTGGACGGCGGCCTCCTCGAGAGCCGTGGGCGGGTTGCGGCCGTTGACGGGGATGTTGCTGAGCTGGGAAGCGTAGCCGTTGCCGCTGGCCCAGAACATGGAGCCGGCATCGTCGGAGGCGAGGCCGCCGCCTGACATCCAGACACCGGCACCTGGGATATCAGCGGGGACACCATCGCCCTGAAGGGCGAAGCGCTCGACGATGGCACCGGTGGTCTTGTCCCAGCCGATGACCCAGCCGGTGAAGTTGTACTGGACGCAGTGGGAGGCGAACCCGGCGTAGACGTACTGGCCGTAGTGCAGCAGACCAGGGCGCTGGTGATGGATGCCGCCGTTGAAGGACCGGATTGGGTTGTTGCGGGCAACAGTGCCCTCGAGGTCGACGGGGAAGTTGGGGCGCTCGGAGAGGTCGTTGACGTCGAGTGCGTGGATGAAGTAGCGGCCGGCGGGACGGCCCTGGGCGACGCCGATTTGGGTCTGGTCGGCGTACGTCTTGGAGGTGAGGTAGAGGGTGCCGGTGGACGGGTCGATGACACCGGTGGCGGTGATGCCGACTTGGGGATTGATGTCGACGCAGCCGTCGAGGTCGGCGGTCAGGAAGGGAATGTGCAGGTTGCGGGAGGCGATGATCTCGCCCGTCTTGGCGTTGAGCTTGTAGACGTTGTTCTGCTGGGTCGCGACGTAGACGAACTGGGTGCCGTCGCCGCCTTCGGGCGTGTAAACGAGGGGCTGAGAGAAGATCTGCTCGGGGACGTTGCCGTATCGGCCGGGGAGGAGGGTGCGGAAGAGCTGGCCGAACTGTGAGCTACCGACAACGGAGGGGTCCATGTTGTGGTTCTCGAGGTAGCCGGCGCGCGAGTTGTCGCCTCCCCAGGTGATGGTGTCGGTGGAGGCCAGGCCGTGAGCGAGGCCGGCGAGGGCCGTCAACAACCACGTCTTGAGAGCCATGGCGAGAGGATGGCCTCCAAGTTGTACGGCTGTCAGTGGTGGGGAGTCGGAAACGAGGGAAACCCAGACGAAGAAGAGGGGATGGAGAAGGAGGAGACTCACTCGGTCCAGCTGGGGGAGGGGACGGGAGGGCGGCTCCCCGGTATTATCTATGAATTCCATCTTCGCTTCGTGTGCGGCCGCGTCCGTCGGCAGCAACCCAAGACCCAAGTCCCAAAAGTCCACTCGCGGGCGACGGAACCACGACGCGAACCATGGGTGGTGACATGGGTGGTGACATGGGTGCAGACTGCAGAGGCCAGGACCAGGGTCAGGGTCGGGGCCTTCTTGCCCGCAGCCTGGCATGGCATGGCATGGCATGGCATGGCATTGGCATCTCGAGAAGGCTAGAAGGGCAGGGGTGACGGGCACCCCCGGACGGTCGGCCATGGGCCGTGGGCCGTGGGCCGTGGGCCGTGGGCCGTGGAGGTGGGCGGACCGGGGAGGACAATGGCCAGTCTCGTCGAAAGCATCTGGTCGGCTGCGGGAGAGGAGGGCTGGAAAGCTCTGAAATGCAGGTGTGGTGGTGGTGATGGGAGAAGGTTGGCAGGCAGGGTTTTCCATCGTGAGGAGGAAAAGAAGGAGGAGGAAGCAGGCGGCGAATGGGAAAAGATGCAACCGAGCGAAAAATACAATAAACAAGTACCTCTCTAGAGGTACGAGGAGGAAGGAGCTGAGGAGATGGTCGAGGCTGCCGTATGGATGGAGGCGATAAGATGATTGGCTTGGCCCTGTGCCAACGCTCTCTTGGGGCCAATTACAGCGGCTTAGCTCCGCTGGCCTGGGCAAAGACTGGACCGGCATCCCCCCCTGAAGATCGCGCCGGCAGGCCTGAACCACCATACCATGGCACCTAAGACCGCGCAGAACACGAGAGCATGCGGTGCAACCACGACGCGCAGATGCAGTTGGCTGCGATGGAAGAGTCACACAGGGCATGGTGGATGCCTGACAGAGGGGAGAGACCTTGGGGGATCGCCACTCTTTGATGGTGATGGGCTCCGTCTGTATGTTCAGTGCAATGGTGGATGGGATTTGATTTGATTCATGGATTTCTTCCCACTTGCCTCATCGAGCAACTGGGCGAGATACGGTTAAAATGAGGTGCTCCACACCGCCAACCGACGGGCACCGTGGGACGCTGCGAGAGTGGCTCGGTTTATTCGCCGATGACCCGACCGGCCTGGATGACCTCGGGAAAGGTCCATCAAAACTGTTGGCATTGGCAGGTCTTTTTTTGGTTTTGCCCCATCTGCCCCTGCGTCCATCTGTTGACAGTCCCATAATGTTATCGGAGAGTGGAGGAGCACATGGGGATGTTCGCCCGCACTGCTCCTCACTGTTCTGCCCAACAACCGCCACAAACATGCAAACTCCAGATTGATCACCACAAGACAGCAAGCCATAAACGCAGGGTCGCTGAAGAAGGGTGGCGACAGAATGATCCCCAAGGCAGGTAAATCACAACGGCCTTGCCAAGCAGCGCCCAAGAAGCAATCAATACTTCTGTATATGCCGCCATGTCACCCACCGTCTTACCTACCTTACTACGTATCCGTACAGCTGTCCGTACCAAGACCCGGTACCTGTAGGCTACACCAACGCGCTCCGGAAATAGCAGCCGCGGCAATGTGACCTGCAGGACCTTCTAGTCCTGCCCGAGTTAGCGCCATACCGAGACTTTTTTCCTTCCTTCTTTCCCCCGTAATGTCTCTTCCGTTTTTCTCCTGTTCTTGCCTTTTCCAAGCCAACGATATGTTTCAGGCCGGCAAGAGAAAGACGGCACTACGTACTCCGCATCCGTACACCAAGAGAAATCGGATCCAGGAAC
>WIGN01000614.1:0-14805 GCA_014235955.1 Colletotrichum sojae
GTCAAGGCGAAATACGCGTTGATGGCGGTAGAATTACACACACGACGAATACGTACAATATACGCAAAATCTGACAGAAGTGCTTTCTCTTCGATCGAATCAAGTTTACGTCGTTTGGGTTAGGTACGTTCGCGTTAGGGTCGGTCGTTCATTCTATATCGAACGGAACTTTCGGGGACACTATAGGTCTTTACAGCACGCAACACTTAATTTCTGGCCTACAGCGCGTGCCGATCAAATCGCCTCAATTACAAGAACAATTTTGTCTTCTCATATATAAACTAGTATAATAGTTATCGAATCGTTACGCGTCAAAGGTTCAAGTAGTTAGATACCGACTGTATCTAGGAGAAAATTCGTCGCTAACTAATAAACTACGTTATTTAGTTTTTTTAGTTTTTTTTTATAGAGTTTAGACTAATAACTTAGTATTACTAATCTATATTAGAGCTAATAAGTTTACTTATAAGTATACTACTATGCTAAATTTGAAGTATTTTAACTAATTAGGCTTTTTTTAAAAAGAATACTAGTTATGTTTAACGTTTAAAAATAATATTTAATGTTTAATACTTTTTAATACTATAACAAATTATTTCATTAGCCTAATTTATTTAATAAATAGTACTGAGTATTTCTTTCCGTATTAATATATTCATAATATAAATCTAAAAGTTTACTTAGTAGAAGTATTTTTAATTATAAAAGAATAAGTATTTTTTAAAATATCTTTTTATTATTAAGTTATAATACTAAAAAAACAAGTATAATGAGATTAATACCAGTGTTTATAGAAATATTAGCTACTTTTTACTGTCCTTAAACTATGTGAGTTTTTCTTATATAAATCTTTTGCCAAGTACAGTTGCCGCAAACTCATACTGACTCACATGAAAATCAACGTAGCCCGACCTCTTGCACCGGACCTACGACCTCGCCTGTTTGTCCGGCGAATCAACGCGCAACTAAGCTTGGGAACTACAGATAATAAACCAATACAACAGTGCCCGGCTGGTTAATATGTCTATCCCGAACCAAGCCCTCGAAAAGGTATGGAAGTTGCTCGACACGGGCTTAGTGCTCGACCCCTCACAGGAAGACAATTCGCCTGGGCTCACATTGTCTTCTACGTTGTAGTTGATCCGCGAGATCGAGACCCAGGCCATTGCGGCCCAGCAGCAAATTGGTCAGACCCGAACGCAAATGACGGCCAAACAACGAGAAATGCGTATGATGCGTCTGACATTGGATGAGTTGTCCACGTTACCTGCTGCCTCGAATGTGTTCGAAGGCGTTGGGAAAATGTAAGTGAAGATAAAACGAAGTGAAGACCGTTGTAAAGAAGCCCTGCTAACCTGACTACTTGGGTTGGAAAAGGTTTGTTTTGTTGCCTACCGTGCAGCTGACGAAGAAGCTCGACGGCCAAATCAAGGAAAGGGAGGGAGAGGTCGATAAGTTGAGTCAGAAGCTTCACTACTTGGAGACGACATTCAAGAACAGTCGGCAGCATATTGATCAAATGCTCATGGCGCAGTCGTGAGTCAACTCAACGACCGCACAAGGCAGAATAAAACAAGCTACGATGAGGCGATGGAGGTGTAGGTAGCTGCATGGCAATTACAGACTGAAGATTGAAATGTGCTTCAACGGACAGTGACGGCTTCACGGTTCACATGACTACATGAACTATTTCATTTGCAGATCGTCGAGTGATGTTGTCCTGGCAGATACGAATTCCACTGAAGCGAGTGGTGGTTGGGAGCAGTCGGGGCGTTAATAGTGCAGCTACAATTCGCGACGGGTGTTTGATCACGCGACGTTAATTCGTGGGCCCTCCTTCCGTCAATGCTCTAGACAAATAGTAATCCAGCGTCAAATCACAGCTCTTCGCCTAACGAGGTTAGAGTAACATCGAACACCGATTCTGTGAGGAAGGCTCTTAAATTATTCAACGAAGGTACGTACGGAGGAGGCCTCAAGGCAGCAGCAGCACGGGGCATCCATGAGCCATGGGCACCTAGGTAGGTAGGTAGGTAGGTAGACGGCAGATGAGCAAGCCGTCGCACCGACGCACGCCTCCGGCACTACAGTTAGTATGGAACCGTCAAGCTCAATTGCAGTCATCTCAACTCTATTCCTTCGGGAGATAATACAAGGTACCTTCATTAGGTAGGTAGGTAAGTAAGTAAGCTTGTAGGCACGGATACTCAGTGCCGTAATATCACTAGGTATCGGGTCACCGCTGAGTGGATATCATCGTTCCGGCCCCCAAACCAGGCATGTAGTACACCAAGGTAGACGGTTCCTAAGCCTAGGTACCGTCTACGGCCAAAAGCAGAGGCACACTACATCACCATTAGTCGGGAGTGATGGACCCACATTGTCAGCAGCTGTGCAGCCCTATGGCAGGAGGCTAGGCCGTCCACGGTTAGTTGCTGGAGAAGTTGGATAGACCACGACGAATTAGCTCACGACAGCGGATGATCCGACGTAGGTACTATGTAGTGTATGAGCGACCACCTCTGTCCCTCAACCCTGAAAGAGGGGGCAAGCCAAAAATCGTGCTTTCGTCTGGGTACGATACTGTGCGAGAACCCCCTCTAGATGGAGAGGGAATAGCTCAACTCTTGGCTTGGCTGCCTGGCGGCCATCACCACACCCCCTCCCTCCCCCCTACCCGGGGATCCATTGCTGCGTACCCAAACCGACCAACCCAGCGGCTTCTTCTCGACCATGTAAGTAAGCCCACCAGCGTGTCGCCTGAGGAAACTCGTCGGCCCCATGCTCCCTAGGTCTCTCAGGGAAAGCATAAATGGCCGCCGGCCCGCCCCTCCTACCCCCCCATCCCAGCGCTTATCGTGCGCTTCCCTATCTTCTCCGCTCACCATAATCGTCTTACTGCCCCTCGCCCTGAGTCACATATTGGCCACACAAGCACTTACATAGAGAGCCTCACCTCAACCCAAACAACATGAGTAGTTACTACTCTGACGAGGATGATCTTGACATCCGAGTGTCGAGGCGCCGCGCGCCGTCACCGTCACCCGTTCACTACGTAGAGGCGAGGCCGAGGCCGAGGAGCTACTATCCCGCCGCTGCCCAGAACAGCTACTTGGTTCCCGAACGCACAGTCATACACACGCGGACCCGTTCGCGGGAGCGTTCTCGTGACCGTCGCTCATCTCCCCCCAGCAGCAGTGCAGCACCTGCGCCTGCCCCAGCTCCAGTCATAATCAATAATCGCATCTATAACGAGCACTCGTCCGACGAGGAGGAGGACCGTCATATGCAGGTCTACCAAACCCGTCATCGCTCACACTCCCGCACCCACTCTCATTCTCATTCTCGCTCCCCCTCGTCCTCGTACATGACACGCGAGGAGTGGGAGGCAGAGCAAGCCCGCCAACAGCTCGCCGAGCTCAGGGTCAACCAAGCCAAAGAGAAGGAAGACCTTCGTATCCAGAAGGAGTTGCGGGAGGAGGCCGAGCTACAGCGCGCCAAGCGCGATCTGGACGAGATCCGTAGCCGCGAAGCACGCGCCTCGGAGGAGAAACGTTTCAAATCCCAGATCGAATTAGAAAAGTACCAGGAGGAGATGCGGCTTGCTGAAGAGGTCAAAAAGCGAGACAAAGAGGCAGCCGACGCCGTGGAGCGCTACAAGAAAAAGGAGCAAGACCGTCTTGCCGAAGAGAGGAGGGAGAAGGAAGAGCGTGAAAAAGAGTTCCAGAGAAGACTCCAGGAGGAACGGCAAAAGGAGCTGGATCGCCAAGCGAAGGAGAAGAAAGAAAAAGAGGAACGTGAGAAGGAGTATCAAAGACGCCTCCAGGAGGATCTCATTAAGTCGGGTTTGGATGAGAAAGCAATTGCGGCGATCCTCAAAAAGGAGAAGATTCCTGAGCGGCCCAAGCCGAAACCCGCTCCTGCGGACAACACTCTCGTGGCTGCCCAGCGCCCGACCTATACGCGCATGGCCCGGAAACACCTGTCGATTGAGACTCTGAGGACACATCGTATCGAGTGGGAGCTGGACAACGTGAGTGGAATATGCAATATCCAACGCCGAATCATCACTCCTTTACTTACCTGAATCAATTAGGATCCCGACTACGTGCTCATCAAGCGATGGGTTCCTGAATGGGAACAGGACACACTGTGGAGGCACACCAGAGCTCTGCGCGAGAAGCGCTCTTCCAAGTTGGTACTGGAAATCGAGGATAGGAAAACGCGCCGGCACGAACCTGAGTTCGAATGGGTCAGGAAGAAGAGCGACCGCAAGAGGAGCAAGTCACCAGCACTGCTGATGTATCTGGCAGGAGCAAAACCTGCCTGATTCGAGAAAGACAGGTTAGCTCCGCCGTTGCGGGCGGCATCTGTGAAACCATCACGGCACGCATGTGGCCGAAACCCTGCCGGTCTCGCAGACTGCTTTGGACGATCCGGATTATTCATTCCTCGCTTGAAGACGAGTCGCTGGGGACACAATTCATATCGCCAGCTAGCTAGCGTAGATCGGGCTCATCGGTGCAAGACATCGGGGGGCAGACGTCGGTGTTGTCTTCATTTAGTATAAATCGTTGAGATGAGATTCATGGATATGTGACCGCGCAAGAACACTAAGGCTCCGCTACTGACGTCAAGTGGGAGGACCAGGTACGCTCAGCCCTTCTAATCAACTCCTCGTACACAGTCCAGGCCAAGGCTGAGCTCATCGCCTTCCTGCTCATGCGGAGCAATACACCGTCAAGTAGCGAACGGATGCCCTCCTCTGCCACCATTTTGCGGCATGTTTGAAACATATTTCGGTAAACGGAAGGCTGCAGCTGAATCCTCGTCTTGACAGCGTCAAATGGGTTGGAGATGACGGAACAGGCGGCTCCGGCCATGATGGCAGAGCTGAAGTTAATTAGGGTTGCGTGCGAGGTCGTGATGCCGACTGCTTTGTTCCGGTCCAAATCGGCCCGGCTGCGGTACGACGCGGAGCTCAGTTGCTTCTTTAGCAGCTCATAGAATAACACATACATGCCCGCATAGGGAGCATCGCGGACAGCGGTGGCGCCGAAGCCAGAGAAGAAGCCTCGCACACCGCTCGTTCTGTGTATGTCGGTGGACGCGCCCAGGAGGGAATTGTAGGAATACAAACTAGACTCGTACCGAACTTTGATGACAGTCAGCGGCATCAAGAGGAAGCCGGCAAAGGTCCTAGCGATAGCACCCGAGATAAGATTGGCCGACGGTGTGAGGGTTGGAAGCGATGAGGAGTGAGATGCGTGAATGTTGACCTGGCCAAGCAGGTGGGATTGGGCAACATGTTGGCGGATGGAGTTGAGAGAGGTGAAGTAAAGAGCCGACCCGAAACCTGTTCTGAGGGTCGAGGGAACAGTTCCGCGCCAAAGGGTCCGAATTCTGCTCGGGGTGGCAGCCACCTCCTTGAGATATGACTTTAGAGATCGGTGGCCGGACTGCTGCACCCGAGTTTTGAGCAGGTCCAATGGTTGCAGGAGTACGGCAGAAGCGACTCCGGAGCCCAGCCCAGCGACAAAATGCTGGGCTGCATGGCAGTATTGGTCAGCAAAATGATCGACGATGGTACGAAAAGTCAACGGGCGAATGCCACATGACCTACAAGATTTTGAAGACCTTGAGCTCCCCTGTTGAGACATGGAGATGGAGCAACGCAGGCAAGCATGGAAGCAAACTGCTGCAAGATCAGAGGTGGATGTAGCGGCCAGAACCGTTGGTGATGGTTGGCGTAGGACACGTGTTCGGCGCGAGGGAAAAGGGTCTTTACAGCCGTGAATGACTACAGATCATCGTCCTGAGGCAAACAGCTATTTCCCAGACACGATAGTAGGTATTATACCACACAAGCGTGGCAGGCCTTTCAGTCTCTCTAGGGAGGCGGAACCAGTCATTACTATTAACAAGATTTAGTATGCATATATCAGGGTATTCACACTGAGTCCCCACTTACCCACCTACCTAGGTAGTATCTACCTGCCTAGTAGGTATCTAACAGAGCGGCGCCATATACTGTATAATCCCATAAATTGCATACAGCTCGACTACGGAAGACGGGGGGGCGTCATCTTCGTCGTTCACCTTAGGCGTACTGTTTTGAAGCCCATATCTCATCACGAATCCTTAGAAACCCCCTTGTAGTCTCCTATGACAGACTCCAGGCGACCGGATAACAAACGGTGACGCTTGGTTATTTCAACCCATTCGGACTGCTTGGTAATTCCATCGTTGCAAGGTCCAAACCCAGCGAGAAACATGCCAAAGTCACCCCCAAGCCTACCCAAGCTCCCTGAACAATACAGCACCTGAGTCAAAATGCTATCTCTGGCAGCTTGGTCCTTGATAATAGGAAGATAATCCGCCAGGGTCTCCAATAGCATTTCGACGAGGTGAAGTGGAAACGTGGACAGTGCCGAGGGCAGCGGCTGAAAAGGGTCTTGTTCGGCTTCGTCTAGTTGGTCTGAATGATGGGCTGCGTTTGGGAATATGCTTTTGAACATGGAGATAACGCCGAAGCTCTGTTCGCGGAATATTTCGACATATCGCTTTAGGTATTTTTCCGTTTGCTGGCCACCGGACCATGACTGAGTGTTAGAATTTTGCTGTCGCTGCCTCTCCTCGTCGGCGAGCTCTCTGAGGGGTTGCAAAGCACCAAGAGTTGCATCCAAGGTGGCGATACGGCAGCAGAGGAATAGCAGGGAAAGAGTATGTTCCTGGGATCCACGACTTGTGGTGCTCATGGAAGAGAGGTCCGGGAGCACTCTTCTCAGCCAGCTCACAGTGCGCAGCGAGGCGGCCAGTTTCAGTCCGGGAGACTTTAGGGCGGTGATAAGATCGGCCGACATTTTGACAATGGCTTCGTCTGTTTGATGAGAAACCAGGCTCACCAGATCAGAATCTGGATACAGCCCATGAAGTCTTCGTACGTGAGCGCTTAGATCCAGGGCCGAGGCATAATTGGGCGGAGCAGAGCTGATGGCGGAGGAGAGCAGTGTGGGAAGTTCCAGGACGTCGACGAGTCGCTCGACGTTGCGAAGCAGAAGCAAAGCACGCTTCCTCTCGGCCAAGTCCTTGTTGTCGCCAGATTTGCTGTAGGTGCCCGAGAAGCGCAGAGCCTCCGAGTCCAGCCTGGGGATTGCATTGCGCATATCAGCCGTGTCAGCAAGCAAACTGGGAATGGCGCGGCTGAGATTAGCGTGGCACAAGGCCGAGTCAATGACTGATTTGTGACAGCGCTTCGAAACTCCTTGCAAGGCGAGAAGAAGCGACTGAGACGACTGAGCCAATGAATGCAGTTCCGTTGAGGCCAGCGCAGCCGAGCTCTGGTCCGCAAGGTAGGTGAGATAGGCCAGTTTGCTCCCCCGTGGCATCGAAGCGGGGTCGGCCACTAAGGCCTGTCGTGCGTCAAGTACATCAAGAAGAAGATCGGCCATGACAGAGACAGATTCAGCTCACTATTGCGAGCATATGAAGGCTGTATGGTATACCTTGGGAAAGGGGGTACCAGAGCGCTGGTGAGGAACGGTCGATGCCTTCAAATACCTTCAACATAGGATCAGTGCTCATGATAAGAAAGAAAGCACGGCCTTATTACATAAGTGCATACACACTGCTTGACTTTTCCTGTGGCTTATGTCATCCCCAGGCTACGTCTTCTATTGCCCTCCGCATGATCACTCAGGCGCCAGCTACCCAGTCTAGCTTCGCCCAACAATCTTCCCTATAAATCACCTGCGTCTTCTCGTGTCCTTGGTCAACAGCCAACAACGCCACCCCGAAGCTCACGCGGGACCATTCGGGTCATTCTTTCTTTTTTTTCCCTCTCTTTTTCCCACCAGCCGTCCTTGTCCAACCTCGTCGACTCACCTGGACTGATCGATTGACCGAAACTACCTTGTAAAAAGGAGGCAAGCACCGTCTTCCGAACTCCGAATAGCCTGGCCAAAGCGGTTCACGTCCTACTTCTTTATTTCCCTCCCTCGGGCCTCCTCTCCTCTTCGCTTCACCACCTCTGCTTTGCCGTCTTCGCCGATTTTCGCCGCATCTTCGTCCATTATACACGTTAAGATCGGGTTTTCGACAGAACTTCCGCAAGAAGACCGAGAACAGGCACCGGAATGAAGGACCCTTTCTTTTTCGAGCCGCCACCCTGGCTCGTCAAGGCGACCCAGCCTCTGGCCGACTCTCTCTCGCTTACCTCGTTGCCGTTTCATGTTCACGAGGTTCTCGCCGCCAGTGTGCTGTACTCGGTTATATATTACCCGATATCCCCAATGATATCTCGCTTGATTGTCGGCCGGAAGTACCTTGACCTCCCTCGTAGGAGGAGGATCAACTGGGACGCGCATGTTGTCTCCCTTGTTCAGAGCACTCTGATCAACGCCCTGGCCGTGTGGGCCATGTTTGTTGATACCGAGCGCAATGAAATGGATTGGCAAGCTCGAATATGGGGTTATACCGGCGCGGCGGGCATGATACAGGCCCTTGCCGCCGGCTACTTCCTCTGGGATCTAGTTGTCACAAGCTGCAATATGGATGTGTTTGGCATTGGTACCTTGGCTCATGCCATCAGCGCGCTGTTCGTTTACTCCCTCGGTTTTGTAAGTCGATTCGCACTTTTGGGGAACCGACACATGTTCCTAACTTTTCTACAGAGGCCATTCTTGAATTACTACGGTTGCACTTTCATTCTCTGGGAACTCTCTACACCTTTCCTCAACATCCACTGGTTCTTCGACAAACTCGGCATGACTGGCTCTCGCGCTCAGCTGTACAACGGCCTCCTACTCCTCTTCACATTCTTTTCCTGTCGTCTCATTTACGGAACCTACCAGTCTGTCAAGGTTTTTACCGATATCTATGCTGCCATCAACGTTCATCCTGTTCTTCCCGCCCCCCGAGACATCGACGACGACATGCGAGTGCTGACTGGTGTTATGCGCTTTGCAACTACGAGGTCGACGGTGCCTACTTGGCTAGCTGTCACGTACCTTGTGAGCAACATCACTCTGAACGGACTCAATTTCTACTGGTTCATCATGATGATTCGCGCTGTTCGCAAGCGCTTCCAGCCTGCAAAGACGGCGGAGAAGACGACGCCATCAGAGTCGACTACCAAGACAGCGACTTCCCGATCAGAGCATACTCCTGTTCGCCGGCGTAAAGCTTAGAACTGCCGGTAATACAAATCGTTAGGGCAAGTAGCGCTGTACCGTAATTTGTTTTCTAGCCTTAAAAGGGAACAAGTTCGGGCCTTGCTTGTTGTGCAACCGAGACGAGCTTGCCAGGATTTGGAGGACCTCGCAGTCTTGTGGCGTTGCGCTCATTGGCTCTAACCTTGGAGTTTGATACACCTTGCTTTCCTTCTCTACTAATGTGCCTAACTATAATCTCGTACCTCCGTCTACACGAGATGTGTCCATAATGATGATGTAATCCCGTGCCTGTTACCATTGCTGGCCATCCACTGAGACTCTCATACTGTATCGGTCATCTACCGTGCAAGTCGACTTGTGGGACCGATGCTGGCATGTTGGATGGCGACGCGGGCTTGACACGCCCGAAGCGATACTCATCCTAAGGTCACACGAAAACGTAGATACAAACTGGTTAGCAGTGGAAAAGAGTGTGCTGTCATCAGTGCTAAACCAGTGAACGAACCGGACCAAAACACTGCAGACAAGGGTCTACGGAGTAATCACATGGGACAGGTATCTGGCTGAAGGGGCACGAAATGGTATTAAGTACATCTATGTTAAGGTTGATATAACGGCGGCGGCGATGCAACTTTGCTATGCAGGGTGTGTCCAGAAAGAAAACACAGGCAGAAGATTTCGCTCGCTCTGAACAGAACTTGCTGGCTATCAAGTCCGCGAATGCATGTACAACTAGAAACCGAAGGGATTGTTGGGGGCTGCGGAGAGAGTAAGCCGTGAGGCACAAGCATCTATCGTGAGGGGTAAGACAACTTACTCGCTTGAGAAAGATTAGCCCGCCGGCCTGTTGGCTGGGGCATCAGCTTCTTCGTATCCCCTGTGACTCCAAATCGAACCGGAGGAGGGGGTCCTGTCTTCTGCGGTTGCAGAGGTTGACCTGGGGGCTGAAAGCCAACGCCGCCCATGTTATGAAGCCCACTGAAACCTGTCTGCTGAGGCTGAAAGCCTGACATGCCGGTGCGCTGTGGCTCCAAGGCAGGCGGCAAGAAAGAGTTGATGCTGCCGGTCTGCTGGGGAACAAATCCCTGCGGAGTTCCAAACTGTCCTGGAAAACCTGTGGGTTGCGCTTGCATCGGTGGGAAGTGATTCTGTCTCTGAGGATCGGCAAAATGACTTTGGGTCGGAGCGCCCGTCATCATCGGTTGCATAGATTGTATGAACGGTCCCCCCGTCTGCTGCATGCCCTGGCTGAACCCCATCATCCCAGATAAGGGTTGCTGTTGGGGAATAGGATAGGTGTTGATCTGTTGCAATTGCTGCTGTTGCTGCATAGCCAATTGATGTTGAAGACGAGCCTGACTAATTTCGTTCATGCTTTGACCTGATGGGGCAACTTGAGTTGGGAATGCCTGGGAGGAAACACCGGTCATTTGAGGTACCAAAGGCGGTGGTGCAAAAGCACTCGGCTGAGCTGACTGTGGTGCTGACAGTGGGCGTGCAGGCGGCGGAGGCATCAACGCTCCCGGGCTTGACGTAGTGGTTGGAGGGGCTGGTCTGTGACGCGGCAAGGACTGCTGCGGTGACGGCGATACGGTAGGGTTTGATCGGACCGTCGCGAAAAATGACGGAGAAGCCCCGGTTGGTTGAGGGATTTGCGCTGGCGGTTGGCTAACGGCTGAGCTAGGCCCTGAGGGCTGGGCCGTCCTTGTCGGCTCGAGAGGGGTCGTCAAAAGGGACAGTTCCTGCATCGAACCGGTGAGAGCCGGCATCTGCTTGGTTGGCGCAGTTGACTCTGTAGCCTCGACGGAAGGTTGGCCCGCTGTAGCTAGAGCAGGAGTGGGTGATGGGGCGGCAGCGGTACGCGACGGCTCTGGAGGTTGCTTCGAAGGTTTGACGTCCCAGGCATCATCGTCGAAGCCGCCGGTCGACTTTGCCCCTTGGTTTGCCTCAATCGTCGAAGCCGATCGTACCGGGTCTTCGGCAGACGCATCTTCCTTTCGTGCAAACGCCTTGGGGTCAATAACATCGCTGGTTTGGACAGCGGGTGCAGGCCTGCCTTTCCTGGTGTTGTTACGCAAGGCGCCGCCCGGGCCTGAAAACAGGCCGCCAGAAGAGCCTTCGGCGTCTGTGCCTGTCTTGTCTCCCTGATTCTTCGTGCGTCCATAAGTTTGATCCAGTTTGCGCATGACCTTGATTATGTCTCCTTCGCGGAGGCCTAGGTTGCGAAGCACTGAGGCGTCCACATCAGGGAGAACGCTTTCATCCATAGAGTCTTTAGAAAAGGCCTGTGCGTATCGCTCGCATAGGCCGACCGCAACGTCGCAGTTCAGGAAAAACTGAAACCAGTCATACTCAGCCTTCTGGGGTTGTCCTACTGACGCCCCAATTCCGCCGACAGGCGCAGGGTTTCTGGCCGCCTGGGAGGCTGCTCTGTTCTTCTTGACGTTGGACAATGGTTTGTCTTCGTCCAAAGAAATCCCAGTGATGCCTTCGACGTACTCAAGGTCCTCCACCGACATCTTGGCGACTGGCACAGCGATTTTGACCCCGTTCATCTTGTGCAGATTAATCTTGCCGTCCTTGAGCCCAAGGAATTGAGCTTCAACGCTGAAAGATTTGGATCGGTCAGTCCATGTCCGCACTTTTCCCGGATCCGGTTCTGCAACCCGACATTAGCTGGTTTCTGGGAGAGGATGTTGGAAAACTTTTGTTTACTTGACTTCCCAGAGCGGCTCTGGCTGCTGCCCTCGCCACGTCCGTTTTCGCGTTTGCTCCGCTGCCCATAGTTATTACCATTTTCTCTTGCCATAAGACTGCTGCCTCGCTCTGGTAGAGGCATTCCAGGCCCTACCTGCTGTGAGCTGTCTCTCTGAGCGACTTTGACAGCTTCCTTCGTCAACCGGATCTCCTCCAAACGGTTCTGTTCGACGGTCGACTTTGCAGCATTGAGACCTGTGCTGCTACCGGGTGGTGGTGTAATAGTGCCTGTAATCTCGATGTAGCTGCTGGGAACAACTCCTTCTTTTCCGTTCTTGACTCTTCGAACCTGCCACCACTCTTCGCTCTTGGTGTCGTCAATGATGATAACGTCGTCTCCAACAGCAACCGTCACTTCATCTTCGCCTTGGGCCATGAAGTCGTACAAAACCTGTCCCTTTTTCTGTGACCTTCCAGTACCGGCCATAATTACCTCCCTCAGTCCTTCAGCTCTGACTGCGCCAGCGAGTTCACCCAACGCGCTTACAATCTCTTCAGCTGTATCTTTCGCCCCTGCGTGAAAGTCCACGCTCTTGCTCGGCTTCACGAGCTCTAGGAAAACGTGCTTGCCTTCGCGAGAATAGTGTGTCATTTTGTCCGCCGTCCACTCATGGGACGGGCCATCTTGAGCGCGTTCAGGTGCGATCAAGATAGTCCCGGTCGCCAAGTTGACGCCAAGAGTAGTGGGCATCTTCTTGCGCTTCCCCATCACAGACACCATCTCATTGATGTTGTACATGTGGAATCCACCTGGTGCGCGATAGGGCGGTTCCTCAACCTCGGGGGAATTGTCATATAAACGAGTATCTAGTGACCTCTCAGATCGGACACGCGCTGGAGCAGCAAGAGGAACTGGCCTGGCAGGCAGTGTAGGACTTGTTACGGGCTCCTCGTCGGACGGATCGGAGGTTGGGGATTGCGGTGAGAGAAGAGTGCGGGCCTGGATTGCTGGGGCGGGGTGTCTCTGCATTACTCCTGCGAGGGCTGTTGCAGCATTATTCGGCCGTGGAGTGACAGTCGAGGGCGTAGATTCCTGGCCCTCTAGAGATTTGTTGACATCTGTAGTGACGGCGACAGAGCGTGATGGTAACGCGGGAGGTGAAGAGGGCAAAGCAGCAGTCTCTGCGGCGTCATCCATCTCAATATAGTTCGCGGGGACAAAACCGTAGTCGCCATCCATGCCGACCAAAATCCAGTCAGGGTCCGAGGTGTCGTAAACGTCGATGACAGCATCTTCGGGGAAAGAAAGCTCCTCGTCGGTCTGACGCGTGTATTCGTACAAGGCACGGGCTTTTGCCATGGGATTTGCCTGGGCTCGTGTTAGGAACAAAATGGAGACGATGGAAAGACCTTGTGAATATGCAACCACCTTTTCAACGTAATTGTTAGGAATCAATCCCTCTGGCTCATCCTCATCATCCGCACTGGCCTTCTTCTTGGCTTTCCACCAGTCATCCTCTGAGTTCATCTCCAATATATAGAGGATGTCCCCATCGTTAATAGCGAGCTCGCCTTCGGCTTGGGGCACATAGTCGTATATGGCCTTGTAGACACCCAAGAAACCCATGACGGCTTGAATCTGGTGTGGGTGGTTGACACCTGCAAGGCTAAGGATCACGCAGCGAGTCACTGAATTGGTTTCAGCCGCAGGTCATCTGAAGGTTGTCAACAGACAGTCGGTGCTAGCACGTTTGATGGGACGATTCGCAGCTCGATACCGGCAAATCCGGAAACGACTGGAATGGGCAGAGTTCGATGAGACCAAGGTTTGGGTAGTCGGGATGTCTCCGAAAGAAACAAATAGCGTACTCGATGAGCTGCGGATAAGATGTGTTAGAAAACGTGAATGCCCGTGGGGTGGAAGAACCGCAAAATTGACTCAAAGCCGCCCCCAGACGGGGGGCGAGCACGGCGCGAAGATTGGAGTGATGGCTGAAGTTGGGGAATATGGCAGGCTTACAGGTTACGAGTGGGCAGCGAGGTATCGCACAAGTCCGCAAGGTGCAGAGAACAGTCGATGATGCGCGAGGCTGAATTGTGGAGGACACGGAGGCAGCAGCACGAAGAGGCTGCTCGTGTCGTGCTGTGATATCGCAGGTTGGTGTCGTAATCAATCCAAATTCTATGGCAGGTGTTTTCTCGGAACAGAGCAGACGAGACGCGGCGAAGGGGTTACTACTATGGGGCTGGCAGAGGTCAACTATGATCGGGCAGGTAATATGACTGACGGTGCTGGAGGGGGGACGGTGACGGCGGCGAAAGCGGACTTGGAAGAAGGCAACCGGTTTATTAACTGCGTGTTAACCCGGGATGTCTGTACGTAGAGAGGGGAAGATCACTTCTCTTCAGCAGACAAAGTATTACAATAAAAAACATCACTATAATAGATAGATAGTTGTTAGAAAAAGAAACGTTTTACTACTTTAGATCTTTGTTACGAAAATTATAATAATAGTTATTATTATTATTATTATTATTATTATTATTATTATTATTTTATTAGTATATAATTTGTAATTTTAAATACTTTCAAATATAAAACTTTAATATATATTGTTAATTTCTTAGTTAAATTAGCGTTTATAGGTCTTTTATTAAAGTAACTTAAGTAGTAGCTTTACTGCCTAGAAAACTAACCCTTTTTTTTCTTTTTAAATTACTAATAATTATACATAAAACTTTAATATTATTAATTAGTAATAATAAATAAAACACTATTTTACTTATTAGAGTAGACTTTACCTTAGATTTAAAGTATTTATATTCTTTTAAAATGAACTATAAATTATATTTATAGTTAACGTACATGCATAGCGAGTCGCGCATCATAGCGAGTCGCGCACTTTTACTTCTTTCCACACTCTTCACCTTTACA
>WIGN01000615.1:0-14791 GCA_014235955.1 Colletotrichum sojae
TTTTATTTATTAAAAACTAAAAGTTTATTTTAATATATTAATTATACTAACTACTTAGTATAATCCAGTATAGTTTAATACTCTTATTATTTACTATTACTATACTCTATAATAAAAGTAAACTTTTAAACTTATTTTTAAATAATAACTTCAATCAAATAACTCTAGTAAAAAGAGTAGCCTAGTAATATGTTATTTATATATTTTGTTATGTTGAACTACTAAATATGTATCCTAACTAAGTATAGTTCTTATTAGAATTTCTTTTCTATTCAAAAACACGTTATATTTGGTAAGCTTCCAGGTTTGTATTGCTAATATACCGGTAATGCGAAGATAATCCCACATGATAAGTATCATTTGCTGTATTAATAAAAAAGCAGCTAGAAGAACCAGACCCCTCTCGTTCTCAGCCTGATCACAGATATGTGTAAATCTTACTACTCGCCGCTTACTAAACTCCTGTCTATTATCACACTCCCAAGTCCAAGACAGGTATCCTGACGGGTTTTGTGCGGTTTCGCCTGTTCTGCAATTTCGCCAAACATGCAACTCCATCCTCGAACCAGCAACCTAGCGACAGAAATTCAACTTCTGTCCCATGACGCGGATCGTACAGTGTCCAGACCTGGCCACCGCACACAGGCTCGATAGCTAATCGTGAACCACCCGCTGCAAAGCCTCCTGGCCTTCTTCCCAGCGATCCTGGGTTCCTGTGCTCCCAGCCGTATACTTTGCCTCCGAGGGCGAGACAGTTAAGGATAGGATGCGTTTCTTCGACACGGCGTCTTCCGCCCAGTCAGACAGCTCTCGGGGTTAGCTCTGGTTCGATGGCTGCTATTCGCTCTGGCAGCAGGACTGTATTGCTCTAGACTGTGTCTCTATCCGTAGTCAACTTTCAGCTACTGCGGCTCGCTCGCCTGCACGATCACCGTTCGCACGGGTCTCCAAGATTTGATTTTCAACAATGTCTTTGGTTCCGTCCCGGAAGTCCCTCATTAGGAGAAGAAAGCGCGAGTTTCTCCATTTGTCGCCCTGCTCGTGTTGAACTGATTCCAAAATTTGCCGTGCGGCTTCTGAGATATCTGACGGTCTCTGCTCAGGATGTTGAACTGCGGATACTACCGCAGCCTCATCGTCAGCACCAACCAAGACATCAAAGTTGGCAACGTCGCTTGATGAAACTATCGCATCATTGGAAATAACCGAATGCGTCCTTCCGCAGAGAGATGGTTCTTGGCCGTGGGTCGTTATGTTTGACGTGCCCTGTTTGCTGTCGTGGTTGAGCTCGAGCGAAGCATTCCGACTGGATATACTTCCATTTCTGGTTGAAAACTTGGCCTTCTGTGGCTCTTCAACAACCGACTGTTGCTCCAGTTCCCGAGCAAGCTCCTCCATGATAGCGTCAACGTTCTCCACCTGCGGCCCCCCGTGTGCCGCCATCCACCTGTCCATCTCCGAGTCGAAATCAGACTCCGTAGCAACAGTATAATTTCTTGCTGCCCCGTGTACGGTAAGCGGTAAAGGCGCGGCGACAGGCCCCAGACCAGTTGAACTGAGATGGGAGACCGACATGTTGTGAGCCAAGCCTACAGAACTACGGGGATACCACTGTTGAGCTGTTGAAAACGCCCCTGCATTCTTGTTCGTCATATCTGGGGCAGCATGGGAGTATTTTGCAAAGTCTTGCGCCCAGTTGGTCGATTCTGATGATCCGTGGAAAGGCTGTCGATGCTGAGATGGCAAAGCAGGAGCAGTAGTGGCCGGCACGGGAGACGTGGATTCAAGTGAGCCAGTAGGAAAGATTTGCCTTTCGTGATGTGCAAGGTGTGATAGTGATAGGTGCAGGCCTGCATGGACATTGGGCACGGGGAGACCGGTGCCATTTCCGTTCATGAATGCGCCAAAGGCTTGCTGCGCTTGTGGCCGGGGGGCTGAGAAGTTCGATCGAAAACCCTGGCGCATGAGAAGTCAGTGTATGAAGGTAAGCACAGCAAGGGAATTCTCACATATTGACCGCCTAAGGCCGCAGAGGTGCGATCTTGGTGGAGGCTGCGGTCTTGAGCACCATGGTCGACAAAACTCTTGAGAGGTGTAGAGCCGCTGCAGGAACTGTCACCCATGATAAGATCGTAGGCAATGATGTGGACTGCTCGAGTTGGTGGATTCAACTGTGATCAGCTCAAGGAATGTCAGCACGGTTGAATTGAGCCTGTGGCGTGGTGGCGGAAGTTGAATGATGCAGATCGAGGTATGTCCTTGAGGATATGACGGTCATCAACAGCCCAAAAGGTCGCTTTTGAATTGGCGGTAAGAGACTATGGAGTAGCTGTGAACGGTTGCAAGTGTGTGCTGCAAAGGGCTGTGGTGTATGAATCTTGCCGTCCAAGTCCAAAGGAATCCATCGCGAAGCGACGGTGCTGGAGGGTAAACGCCAGAGGGCGACCCGAATCGGATTACCTCGGCACAAGTGGCGCTCCAGCCCAAGAATATGTAAGCACGCTTTCCCTGTCATGTGGGTAACAAAGAAACAAGCACACAAGGACCTTAGTTTCAGCAACACTGATCCCACGGTCTTAAGAGGTTAGCCTGGCCTCCTTGGCCACACCAGCTTCTATGGGCATCCTATAGAACCCGACCCTCTTTGCTTTAGCTTACGGACAGCCACATACAAGACTTTACATCTTTTTATCAGCTTTGTTTTTGTAAATTTTATAAAATAAAATAAAAAATCTATTTTACTTACTAGATAAATCTAGATTTTAGAATTACTAAAGTTAAATTAGTCTTATATTATAAGCGAATCATTATCTATTTTAATTTAAAAGAATTAATTTAATTTTAATAATAGTAAGTAGTAAAGTCATCGATCTTGATGGTTTTCTTACCGAAGTATATTATTGATCTAACAGTCAAATTAATACTACTTCTAATAATATTATTCTTAAATGATTTTATTTTATTTATAGTTAGTCCTTATCTACAGAATAAGTAAGTCAATTAACGTATCTTAGAAAAAAAAGACTACTAGTTAATAGTAAAGCTCTTATCAGATATTTTAATAATATATAAGTTATATACTAGTAGTAAATATAGAAAAAGAATTAATAGAAGTATTACTTATAGTATAGTCTTTTGCTTTAATAGTAAATATCTTTTAGAATACGTTTAGTTTTACTTTTACTATAAGTTAATAAAAAGTTGAAATATAAAGGTTTTTTTAATATTACTACTCGATATTTTAATTTTTAGATAATAATATTATCGCTACTATATCTTTTAGTATAGTAGTAAGTAATTAAAGTTATTATAATAACTTTAAACTACATAGTACGTTTATTAGACTACTTTATTAAGTTTTATTTTAGAGTACCTAACTCGTTAAAGAAGTCTAAAGTAATTACTAAATATAATTATTAGTATACTCTACTTAACATATATATCAGCTAGAATTTTTAGGATTACTTAACTTTAATGATAAAGTATTTATATTAAAACTTAAAATAACTGAATGTAGATTTTATAATTATATAAAATTTATTCATAAAACTTAATTGAAATTATATTAAAATTTCAAAATATTTATTTTGAATTTCAAACTTAAATATAAAATGATGCTGATAAAATTTAAATAGTTAATACATTTATTCAATAACTATAAGTAATAGCTTTATTAATTCTTCCTTTATTTTCTCTAATATAATAAATATAATACTATACTTTTTTAAATTTATATAAGTTAGTAACTATAAACCTAAATCTATAGCCTATAAAAACTGTATTTACTACTAACGTGGTTCATCTGTCAGCCGCTCGTTTTTTCCCTACGCGCTCAATCCCAAAGCACTTAAACCTTCGACACGTCATCACTTCATAACCGCAATGCCAGTCTACACACAAGAAGACAAAATCATTCTTGCGATCGAGGCGATTTGATCCACACGCGCAAAAGGCGGGAAATTGAGTATTGCACGTGTAGCAGCTATATACGGAGTGTCGAAGAGTACCTTACGCGCCAGAATGAACTACCGACCCCGACGCGAACATACTCAACCCGAACGACATAAACTCGATCCGATCGAAGAGAAAGCACTTCTCCAATACGTTACTGAACAGGATTCTAGAGGATTTCCCTTGTGGCTTGCTAGTATGGAAGATATGGCTAATCTCCTGTTGCGGGCGCGTAATGGCGAGCTTGTTAGTAAGCGTTAGGCTAAGTGGTTTGTGGACTCGTAACTATTCTTAAGAACTAAATTTATTTATCTATATAATTATTAAAGGGCTCTTTAAGAGGATCATGTAGTTATTAAGAAGTGGGTTGCGTTATTACGTAATATAATGGCCAAATACGGGATTAGAGAGGGGGATATGTATAACTTGACGAGACTGGCTTTATAATAGGTGTCATTACCGCGTCAATAGTGGTAATACGCGCCGACAGACGCGGCAAAGTAAAGTTTGTTCAGCCTAGTAACCGTAAATGGGCTATGGTTATTAAATATATCAATTCGGGCGGGTAGTGCATCCCTCTGTTTATGATCGTTTAAGGCGCCTATCACCTTACCAGTTAGACCACGGAATCAGGGTTTCCAGGCGACTAGGTTATTAAACCTACTACTAATAGATAGACTAATAACGAGATAGGTCTAGACTAGATCAAACACTTCGATAAACATACCAAGAGCCACAAAAAGGATATCTATTAAATACTTATTATCGATAGTTATAAGAGCTATTTATTAGCTAAATTCGACAATTACTATACGTAAAACGCCATTATTACTATTAGTATACCTCCACATTCATCTTATCTACTCTAGCTATTAAATATTACCCTTTATTCGCCTCTAAAACGCGCATATAGCGATAAAATTAACCTCTTTATCTGAGCCTCTATAAACTACATTATAAAGTCTGAGTTCTTTATTAGCTTCTACTACGTATACTAGAAGGTTTTTACAAAAGAAAATATTAAATCTGCATTCCTAGGAGCTAGAATTAACCTATAGGACCTAGAGTATGTTATTAGTAAGCTTAATGTGTATTTGCGGACGCCTGCACCTCTACAAACTAACCCTTTAACTCTGCTACTTTAGTAGTTACAAACGCCCTCTAACTCGTAATAAACCGTTTCGTAGTCTAATGATATTAAAAGGTAGATCATTAATCATTAGAGAAGCTCTCTAACTCCAATAATTAAAGTAGTCGAGTAATTATTAAAGGGTACATAAGTAATAGCATACTCTCTTACTCTTTTAACTAATCGACTGCGCATACTTCAAAATATAGATGTAGCACTTACTAAACGCCGGAGGGTCAAAAAGTCCAGGGTACAACTTGGAGGAGCACTTTGTATAGAGGATTCTCAGGTTTTGCTAGAGGAGAAACAAAAGGGGAAACGTCTAGTGGCTCGAGATGACGAAGAAGGGGGTCTATCGAAGAGGGCCCAGCCGGCTCGGAGACGCTGTGGTGTGTGTAGTAAGACCGGACATAACGCGCGAACCTATTCTAGAGATATGGAATCGTCGAATAAATCGAATAACGATAACGAATAGTTAATTAAATGTGTTGTGGTCGAGAAATGTTAAATAAAGTTGTAGAGGTGGGAAAAAACAAGTAGCTGAGTAATATAAGCGGCTAGCTAATAAACCACGTTATAGTCTTTTTAAATATATATAATTTCTTTATATTAATACTAGTACTAACTTTAGAAGCCTATTTTTTATAAATTAAGTAGAAGTAGTTTTATTAGTCCTCTTATTACTAGTTAAAAATGGTAAGAACTTAGTAATTAGAGCGATATATAAATTATCACATTAAAAGTTAATTTCAAACTTTAGTTTTTAATATTAAACCTTAATAAGAGTACTTAGCAGACTAAGTTTATTTTAATATAGTAATAAGTACTATTACGAAGGTCTAAAAGGCCTAAACTAACTTATTAAAGACTAGGAACTAATAAGTATCTAAAAGCCTAATTATAATATATTAAAATATATACTAGTAATAATGAAACATATTTTATAAAAAGACTTAACTAGCTATAGTATTAAAGTAAAACCTAGATTAAATTAACTTTAATAGGTAGATGAGTTAGGTTAGAATTAGGCGTATATATAGGTAGGTATAAAATATATCAACGATATTATAACTAAGTATAATTCATAGTCTATTTTCAAAAATCTAAATACTTTTAATTTAAAATAAAGTCTATTATAGTAAGTAAAATAGTATAGTATTTACTATTACTAAATAATAATAGTTATAGTTTAAAAAACTATAGTTTATAATAGGAAAGAGGAGTTCTTAGTAATAGTAAAGAGTAACTAGTAAAGCTTTTATCTAGTAGATACTTAGGAATGCTAAGGGTATATTAAACTATATTTAGAAGTATTAAATATATTTGAATAGATTTTGATATTATAATTTTAAACGGTTTAGTATATTACTTTAAAATAAAAATAGGTTTCTTCAACGTGGTTCATCAGTAAGCGACGCACCATCAGTAAGCAACGCACTTTTCAGACCTTTACACCTAGAACGCTAAATATCTCCACCACAATCAATTAAATCAGTTACAACTACTCGGAATCACTTGCACTACTTATTTTCACAGCCTCTGGATAGGTTCTTGCGTTATGGCCGGTCTTGCGACAAATGCCACAATGTCGTAAACCCGTTCCGCGACGCTTTGATGGACCCCCACCCTCTTCTTCTTCACCTACTCCCTCCTCAACAACACCCTTTTTAACCATAAGTTCTCTTACCTAAAGCCCACTAATCGCCCCTCCATCCTATAGTCGGGTTCTTTCAGCTCTCCACCACTTACTAACTACCGTATTTACATCCCAAAGATATCGCACCTCTTCTTATAAAAGAGCAGTTAAGTAAGAAACAGACTATAAACCTTTAGAAAGCTTATTGATAGCGTCAAAAATTAGAGTTAGAGAGCTTCCCCGGTGTCTTAAGATTCTTTCTTTTATAAGTAAAGACTAGCTTAGAACTTCGTTGGTTGTCTGAGGTGTTCTAGAAACCTAAGGGTCTAGTAACTTAATAGGGTGACTTAGGACTATTAGTATCCGTAATTACATATTAAGCCTAGAGAGTATAGCTTGGGGGTTAAAAGGGATAAGCCCGGCCCTTCTAAAACCCCTAAGAACGTTTTCTAGGCTAAATGTTTAGAAAAAGGCAGTTTTAAATCTAAGAAAAAACTCGGGTTTAGTAATACATATAATCCGGGCCTTAAGGAAGTACTTGATCTAAGAGTCGTATTTTAACCCTAACACACTATAACACCTAACGTTAAGAAGCTAAGTAAGATATAATGAATAAGTAGATAAGCAAAGGGTTATAATGTTATTCTCCTTATAAAAGTCTTCGAAATCGCTACTAACATACTTTCGTAACTATTAACTACAAGCCTTCAATATTCGCCTTTTAAGCGTAGTTATATATACCGGTTCAAATGCTGGAGCCATTTTAAGGCAGTATCGTTATCGGTCCACCTATTAGTAGTTGTCTTAACTGCCCAGGTATCCCAAATCTAGTTTTCCGAATACCAGTTTGCAAGATAGAAACGGCCCTAAACCACTAAAAAAGGCGGGATCGCAAAGCCATCACCACTAATATAACAAAATCACTATGACCCATTCCTAATTACTAAACTAAATATTCTTTAGTTTCCTAATAGTTAGAGCGTATAATAACTATTCTAAGCTAAATTATTCCCATAATAAAACCAGTTTCGTCGAGGTTATAAAAATCACAGTCCTAAATACCGTATGTCGATCGCATATTATTCACTAATCGGAACCAAGGCTCAATAATCGCAGGATCTTCGCAGAGACCTTTTTTGTAGTCGTATATACAAAAAAAACCGTATCTTAAGTTCTATACGTCGATTAATAAAGCGTTCTATCCAGCACTTCCCAACCGGTCGGGTATCACACTTCTAGAGCAGTATATTAACTATATCTTCCACATCCGCCCGCCAGGACAAAAACCCTAATAGATCCATATTAAGAATACATTAAACAATTACCTCCTCTTTAGTCTCTATTAAATTCAGGTATATGTTCTGACTATTAGCTTTCGCAGTTCGGCCATTTATTCTATGACGAATAGTAGATCTGGATAGATTATACTACTTAGCAGCGCGTCGGGTACTAAATTCTAGTCTAGTTTAAATTGCATTGATCGCAAGAATGATTCTATTTTCGCGATCGACGTAGGGCATGCTTTTAGTGGTATTAAGGTATTTGGCAATTGAGAGATAGTTAAGGTCTGAAAATTGCGTCGCTTACTAATAAACCACGTTATAAGTATTCTTAATACTCTAAGTAATTATTCAAATCTGTTGTATTTTATTGAAATAATATAACGTAGTTGATAAGCGAGTGAAACACGACCTTATCGCACCTTAAAGGCCTTTTTTTCAACTATTTTTAAAAAGTCAAATTTTTTTTAAAAAGATTTAAACCTTTATATTAAGGTTTATTATATAGTCTTATATATCAATATAAAAATCTATAAAATTTAAATCTAGTTAATATTATTTTAAATAGAAGAAACGAAACAGTGGGTCCGCGATAAGAGTCAGAGTTAATATTTAAGAAATTATAAATAATAAATTACTAGAGATTTAATTTCTAATATAAAAGTCTTATCGATAAAGCTTTATAAAAGTCTATGGTTTTTATACTGATATATAGGACTATATAATAAACCTTAATATAAAGGTTTAAATCTTTTTAAAAAAATTTGACTTTTTAAAAATAGTTGAAAAAAAGGCCTTTAAGGTGCGATAAGGTCGTGTTTCACTCGCTTATTAACTACGTTACTATAGAAATATTATTAATATAAAATATAACTAATACTTCCTATTGAGAATTTTAAAAAAGCGTAGTTATTTATTAAAGTATTTAAAACTAAAGTTGTAAAGTATTTTAAAAAAACTCTTTGTATTATATATAAAAGGAGTAACTATTTCTAAAACTATAGAGTACGTACTTAACTTCATTCTACTTCCTAGGTTATATACAACTTTTTCAAAGATTATAAATACTAATAAACTATTTAAATTAAACTTAGTACTTAAAAAAGGGTTTATAATACTAGATTACTATACATTATAATTAAACTATACTTTAAGAACTACTAAAAGTTTAAAGAATTTTACCACAAGTATAGTAGGATGGGTTTACTATAACGGATCGATATCCTAAAGGTTTTTTTTAAATATATATTCTTACTTTATAATACTTAAGCTTTTTACTTGAATTAAACTCATACATAAAACCTATTTCAAGAGCAAGAACTAGAATAAGGTCTTTTTGTAATCTATTACCTACCATATACTTATAAAAGTAAACTTATAAATCTCCTTACATATAGCGTTTATAAATATCTATTAAAGCTTTAAAAAAAACATTGTTGTTACTTTTTAGAACTTTAAAATGGTAATAAAATTACTTATATACGACTCTTGCTTCTTTATTATTATTCTATAATTGGTAAGTATAATATAGAGTACGTTCTAAATAATATAGTATAAATAAGTATGTCTATATCCCCCATACTTAAATACCTTTTCTTAGTTTAGTATATAAGTTATGAGAAAAGACTTTAAAAAGCTACTGCAAAGTATATTTATATTATTTATGTTATTTATATTGTTTATACTGTTTATGTTACTTATAACGTGGTTTATCAGTCAGCCGGACATATCAGTCAGCCGGACACTTTTTCCCACACGCGCCCAAGTTCAAAGCTCTTAAACATTCAACACGTCATCACTCCATAATCACAATGCCGATTTATACACAAGAAGATAAAATCTTTCTTGCAATTGAGGCGATTCGAACATCACGCGTTGAAGGCGGTAACTTGAGTATTACGCGTGCAGCGAAGACCTACGGTGTCCCTAAGAGTACTCTACACGACAGAATGAACCTCCGACCCCGACGCGAACGTACCTAACCCCAACAACATAGACTCAATCCGATCGAAAAGAAGTCACTTCTCTAATACGTTATTAAGTAGGATTCTAGAGGATTTCCCTTGCGGCTTACTAGTATAGAAGATATAGCTAATCTCTTACTACGGGGACGCAATAGCGAGCCTATTAATAAGCGTTAGGCTAAGCGGTTTATATACTCGTAACTATCACTAAAAACTAAATTTAATTGTCTATATGATTATTGAAGGGCTCTTTAAGAAGATCCCTAGGTTAATAAAAAGTGGTTTGTGTTATTGTGTAATATAATAGCTAAATACGGGATCGGTAAGGGGGACGTAGATAATTTCGACAAAACTAGCTTTATAATAAGTATTGGTAGTACGTTAATAGTAGTAACACGCGCCAATAGACGCAGTAAAGCTACTTAAGTCTATCTAGCCTAGTAACTAAAAATGGGCTATAGTTATTAAATATATTAATTCGGGCGGGTAGTATACCCCTCCGTTCGTAATCGTCAAGAACACCTATCACCTTACTAATTAGACTATAGAATTAGGGTTTCTAAGTAACTAGGATATTAAACTTACTACTAATAGATAGACTAATAATAAGACGGGTCAGGACTAGATTAAACACTTTAATGAATATACTAAGAGTCACTCTAAGGGCATCTATTGAATACTTATTATTAATAGTCATAAGAGCCATTTATCAGCAGAATTCGACAATTACTATAAACAGAACGCTATTATTACTTTAATATACCTCCACATTTATCTTATTTATTCTAGCCATTAGACATTACCCTTTGTTTGCCCCTAAAACGCGCATATAGCGATAAAATTAACCTCTTTATCTAAGCCTCTATAAACTACATCATAAAGTCTAAGTTCTTTACTAGCTTCTACCACACACACTAAAAGGTTTATATAAAGGAAAACATTAGATCTATATTCCTAGGAAGTAGAATTACCCTATAGGACCTAGAGTATATTATTAATAAGCTTAATATATATTTACGGACGGCTACACCTCTAATTACTAACTCTTTAACACTACCTACCACCTTAGTAGTCACAAATAGCCTCTAACTCACAACAAACCGTTTCACAATCTAATTTTATTCAAAGGCGGATTACTACTTATTAGAGGAGAAACAAAAAGGGAAGCGTCTAGCAGCTCGAAATAATAAAGAGGGGGGTCCATCAAAAAGAGCCCAGCCAGCTCGGAGACAATGTGGTATGTGTGGTGAGACCGGACATAATGCGCGAACCTGTTCTAAGGATGTGGAACCGTCGAATGAGTCGAATAGCGATAACGAATAGTCAATTGAATGTGTTGTGGTTAAGAAATGTCAAATAAAGTTGCGGACATGGGAAAAAGTGTCCGGCTGACTGGTATTTCCGGCTAACTGATGAACCACGTTATATAAGACGCTTTACTAACATTTAGGTTATAACTAATACTAAAATCTAACTATATATTTTTTATACTTTTTTATTTCATTGTTTTTTGTAATTAAGTCTTAATTTATGAATTAATAATAACTTTTTATAATAATATCAACCTAAGTGAAGTGAGTTGTTATAAATAAAGCTATTTCTAATTTTTTAAAACATTTTAACTATATGTAAAGTGGATAAAGAGTTTTTATTATAAATACCTTTCTAGACTTTAAGCTTTACCTTAAGTCTTATAAGTATATGACTACTACTACATAAAGTACTTAGATAAAGAAACTATATAGTATAGTACTTAAAAAATAAGTCTCTTAACTAAGTATTATATATTCTATACATAACTATTATTTCTTTTTATAATATTAATAGCTACTTTTGTATATTCTCTAAAAAAGTATTTAAAAAATAAATTAAAAACTATACTTTCAAGAATATATTAATTAATAACTCAAATTTAAGTAAATATTGATTAAATAAATTAAACCGATTTAAAAGTAATAACGATATAGCTATTATATAAACTACTTTAAGTACTTACTAACTAACTAGATTTTAACCTACTTAAAATAAGGATTTATAAATAATGTAGTTTACTATTTAGGAGCGAATATTAGTTAGTAGCGAGCTTTTTCCTACTCTTACTATAATATTAAGTATTTCTTAACTATAATGTAGTTATTAAATTAACTATTTGTTTTTACTATTTAAATTCTTTAATAATTCTATGTCTTGAGAATAGGTTCGCGCGTTATGTCCCGTCTTACTATACATACTGTAGCGTCTCTAAGCCGACTGAGCTCTCGTTAATAGACCCCCCTTATCGTTATCTTAAGGTACTAAACGTTTCCCTTTCTATTTCTCTTCTAGTAAAACCTAAGATTTTTCTATACTAAGTGCCCCTCTAAGTTATACCTAAGACTTTTTAGTCCATTAGTATTTAGTAAGTACTATATTTATATCTTAAAGTACATAAACCCTATTAGTTAAAAGAGTAATTAAGTATAACGTAATTTATTAGTCCGTCGCTTATATCAGTCAGCCGCTCGTTTTCTCCCACCTCCATAACTTCATTTAACATTTCTCAACCACAACAAATTCAGTTAACTATTCGTCATGACTATTCGATTCATTTGACGATTCCACATCCTTAGAACAGGTTCGCGCATTATGTCCGGTCTCACCACACACACCACAGCGTCTCCGAGCCAGCTAGGCCCTCTTCGATAGACCCCCTTCTTCGTCATCTCGAGCCACTAGACGTTTCCCCTTTTATTTCTCCTCTAGCAAAACCTAAGAATCCTCTATACTAAGTGCTCCTCTAAGTTATACCCTAGACTTTTTAGCCCTCTAGCGTTTAATAAGTACTATATTTATATCCTTAAGTATATATAGTTAATTAGTTAAAAGAGTAAGAGAGCATACTATTATTTATACACTCTTTAATATTAACGTAACTACTTTCATTATTAGAGTTAGAAAGCTTCCCTACTACATAGAGATCTATCTTTTAATAAAATTAGACTATAAGATAGTTTATTATAAGTTAGATTGTATTCATAACTACTAAGTTAGTAGGGTTAGAAGGTTAGTAATAAGAGGTATCAGTATTTATAAATATATATTAACCTTTTAAATAATATTCTTCAGGTCCTATAGACTAATTCTAATACTTATAAATATAGATTTAGTGTTTTGTTTAAAAAAACCTTATTATATGTATGGTAGAAGGCGATAAAGAACTTACTTAGTAATGTAGTTTATAGAGGATTAAATAAAGAGGTTAATTCTACTACTATATACGCGTTTCAAAGGCGAATATAACAAAATATCTAATAGTCAGAGTAAATAAGATAAATATAGAGGCATACTAATACTACTAATAGTATTCTATTTATAGTAATAATAGAATTCTATTTATGTTAATTACTAAATTCTACTAATAAATAGGTCATATAACTATTAATAATAAGCATTAAATAGATATTCTTACTATAACTCTTAGTATGTTTATCGAAGTACTCAATTTAGTCTAGATCTATTTTATTATTAGTCTATTTACTAGTAACCGGTTTGATAACTTAATTACCTAGAAAATCTAATAATATAGTCTAGTTAGTAAGGTAATAAGTATCTTAAACAATTATAATTAAAGGGACATACTACCCACCCGATTTAGTATATTTAGTAAATATAGTCTATTTTTAGTTACCGGACTAGAAAGCCTTTCTTTTACTACGTTTATTAGTATATATTACTACTAATACCGCGGTAATAACGCCCATTATAACCCTAGTCTTACTAAAATTATATACATTCTCCTCTCTAATTCTGTATTGAGCTATTATATTACATAATAATATAAACTATTTTTTAATAATCTTAGGATTCTCTTAAAGAGTTCTTTCATAATTATATTAATAATGAAATTTAGTTCTTAATAATAGTTATAAATCTATAAACTACTTAGTCTAATACTTATTAATAGACTTACTATCATATAACTATAGTAAGAGATTAGTTATATTTTCTATACTAGTAAGCTATTAAGGAAATACTCTAGAATCCTATTTAATAACGTATTAGAGAAGTGCTTTCGCTTCGATTAGTTTAAGTTTATATCGTTCAAGTTAGGTACGTTCGCGTTAGGGTCGGTAGTTTATTCTATTATGTAACGTACTCTTTGACACTCTAAAAGTAGTCGCTACACGCGCAATAATCAATTTACCACCTCTAGTGCGTGTAGTTCGAATTGCCTCGAGTATCAGAATAATTTTATTTTCTTATATATAGATTAGCATTATAGCTATAGGAATAACGTATTGAATATTTAAAGACTTGAAATATAAGCGCGTTGAGGAAAAGGTATCTAGCTAAGTAATATATCTAGCTAACTAATAAACTACGTTATACTATTTTATTTATCATAATAAATTTTAGTCTGATTTTTAAATATTAAAATCTTATTTAACGTGGTTTACCAGTCAGCCGCGAATATCAGTCAGCCGCGAACTTTTTCCCACGTTCACGACGACGATTGTAATTTCTCAACCACAACACATTCAATTAACTATTCGTAATCGCTATTCGATTCAGTTGATGATTCCACATCCTTAGAGCAGGTTCGCGCGTTATGTCCAGTCTCGCCGCACACACCACAGCGTCTCCGAGCCGGCTGGGCTCTCTTTGATGGACCCCCTTCTTCATCCTCTCGAGGTGCTGGACGTTTCCCCTTTTGTTTCTCGTCCAATAAAACCTGAGATTCTTCTATACTAAGTGCCCCTCCAAGTTGTACCCGAGACTTTTTGGCCCTCCGGCGTTTAGCAAGTGCCACATTTGCATCCTCAAGTGTGCGAACCCTATCGGTTAAAAGAGT
>WIGN01000616.1:0-14743 GCA_014235955.1 Colletotrichum sojae
CTCAAGCTCAGCAAACTCGAGGACCCTTCAATTGCCCGCAATCCTCATTTCGTCGTACCGTTTCCTTCCGATCCCGATTTTGTGAACCGCTCCGACATCTGGACATGGATTGAAGAGCGGTATGCGGGACCTAATAGCCGCTTCGCTCTCGTGGGCATGGGTGGATTCGGGTACGTCGCAATGCCTACACTGAAAGGCCTCCACTAACAGAGGGGCAGCAAATCCCAGATGGCCATCCACTTCGCTCACCAACTACGCGCCACCTCGCCCAAGACCAGCATCTTCTGGGTTAACGCTAACACCAAAGCAACATTTGAAGAGTCCTACCGCTCTATAGCAGACGTCCTGGCGCTTCCTCGTCGCCACGACCCTGACGTCGATGTCCTAGTCTTGGTCCGCGACTGGCTACAGAGAGAGGACGTAAGCCCGTGGCTGATGATTATCGACAATGCAGATGACATCAAAATGCTATTCTCCAAGGATGACAATGAAACGTATCTATCGTATCTACCTAAGAGAGAAAACGGCAAGATCCTGATCACGTCGCGCAGCTGGGACGCCGCGGACAAGTTGACGGGTAACGGCAAGATGATTCTCGGAGTCCCAACAATGGAGGAAGCACAGGCACTACAACTCTTCCAAAAGAAAATTGGCCGAGATGCTAACGAGGCTGCTTCGTTGCGTCTAATCAACACCCTCGACTATGTGCCGCTCGCCGTCAACCAAGCAGCGGCATACATCTACAGACGAAGTCCTCGGGTGACCGTCGAATCATATTTGGAGGAATTCCACAATAGTGAAAGGCGAAAAGGCACCCTCCTTCGCAACGATGGAGGGGATATCCAACGATATGATGGGGTGTCCAATTCCGTCGTAGTAACGTGGCAGGTGACGTTTGAGCAGATTAAACGAGAGCAGCCGCGGGCAGCGAACCTTCTATCACTAATGAGCTATTTCCATGCTCAAAATATCCCTGAGTACATGTTGCACGACTACAGTAGTGGCAATATAGGTTCTGAAGGGGCTAACGATAAGCACGGGGAAACCAGCAATGTCGACTTTGAGGATGACCTGGACGTGCTCCGGGGCTACTCACTCGTTACTATAACAGCAACGCCAGGTCTCTTAGAGATGCACTCGCTAGTGCAATTTTGCACTCAAGTTTGGATCTCAGAATTTGGTTCTCCTGACCAATGGAAGACGCTATTTCTTCAGTTAGCCTCGGAACACTTCCCATCGGGCGTATTTGAAACGTGGCAGCAGTGCCAAACACTAATGCCCCACGTACAGCCCTTATTAGATAAAGAACCGTCGGAAGAACGCAACCGGCTGGAATGGGGCAAGTTACTGACAAATGTGGCTTGGTACTTAGTGATGCTTGGAAACTATTCCAGGGCGGAGGTGATAGTGCGACAGGCTGTGACCATTCGGACGGAAATTCTAGGTCAGGAGCATCCCTCGACGCTGACGAGCATGGCCAACCTGGCGTCGACGTTTTGGAACCAAGGCCGATGGAAGGAGGCCGAGGAGCTGGACGTGCGGGTGATGGAGACGAGTTTGAGGGTGCTTGGAGAGGAGCATCCCGACACGTTGACGAGTATGAACAACCTGGCGTCGACGTTTTGGAACCAAGGCCGATGGAAGGAGGCTGAGGAGCTGTTTATGCGGGTGATGGAGACGAGAAAGAGGGTGCTTGGAGAGGAGCATCCCGACACGCTGACGAGTATGCATAATCTTGCCTTCACTTGGAAAGATCTGGAACAATGGGAAGATGCGATGCAACTGCTGCAAGACTGTGTGCGCCGGAGAGAGAACGTCCTTGGTGTGGACCATCCAGAAACCAAGTCTTCCGCATCGGCCCTGTCGGACTGGGAGCTAGATTCTAGGGGAAGCAGTAATGAGTTTCCATGATCCCCTCGAACATTGGATGCTTCTACATACAGTAGACATAGAGACCTATAATGAATTTGGTGCTGTTTTACAGCTGCAGATCTGTCGCTACACACTTCAGTTGAATACGCCCAGCAGTATTCGTTGCGCCGCTGTGAGCCGTACGGTATATATGTCATTCTGGTAGGCGAACGTATTTGACTGTTCATCCTATTGATACTGTATAGGGTAGACTGGCTGGATGGTTCCTTGATAGCTGACTGGTGAGCCGTTTCTGACTCCGTTCTCTTGATATCGTTCCACTTGCTGCCTTTTCCTTACCAACGTCCATTTCTGGCTTTCTCGGATTCTGGCTCTGTTAACGCCTGCGCCGTGAGTACTTGCCGGCTACGAGGGTGAGCTGCTAAGCCACACAAGCTACGGCCCCACACCACCACTATAAAGATGTTGTCTATGAAATTCCGCGAAGCCCATTACGCCTTTTACTATAGTGATGGTAATTGTGGTGTTGTAATTGAGGATTACTGGCTGTTTGGGTGATGTGGCCGTATAGGTGGCGAGCTGGCACTTTAGTGAGAGACACTTGTTACGTGCTAAATATGTAAAGTGGGAGCGGGCATGAGTACTTGGGGGCCGAACACAACAACACTACAAGCTATTATAAACCCGAGAACTTCAAAGTTAGTTATATAGTAGAAGAGATACTAATTACTATACTAAATTAAGTATATAAAGCCGTTAAGCTTTTAGGTTTCCACACGAACGCTTATGTCTTAAATAGTTCTCCCAAGTATATCCTGAATCCTCAGGGTATAAGTCCTTAGGGAATAAAACGTGAAACAGTTCCTTCTCAAATTCTATAGGTATAACGGGTTCATCGTTCTCTGGTTCATCTGAGGAAACTATAGTAGAACTAGATATTTTACGCTTTTTATTTTTAAAAAAAGACTTAACTGCTGTTTTCGCCGCTTCCATCTGGAAATAATGTAAAGACTATTGAAGATTAACATTGACTTAAATAGTCCCGCAGTACTCTAGACATTTTAGTAAATATCTCTACTAAGTTTAAGCATCCTACTATTATTAAATAATTACATAACTTATCGGTTATAGTTCAGTTTCAAGGTTGACTCACTAGAAGGCGTGTTTTGAGCGTTATGATTGTCTACTTCAACGTACTTGCTTTTCACAATCACTAGGCCGGCGTATGTCCCCTTGACCTCAGCGACTAGTTGTTTTGGGCTAATCGGTATTTGTTCGGGCTGCTTGATTATTATCTCGGTCTTTTCGTTTGGATGGGGCGAGGTTGGAATGAACAGAGGCGGCGGGACAGTGATTTCTCTGTTGGACCGCCCGCCTAAGTGGCTTGACTAATAGTGATCTCACAGCGGGGGCTTCCTATTCCGGGTCTGGAAGCCATGGGGTTGATGAGGTTTCTGGGTTTCTAAGTCGCGAAACTTTTATTGACTTGGTTAACGGCCCCGCCACTGCCAAGTCACCTGTCAATGGTACAGAGGCCGCCCGACGGAATCCAGAATATCCCCTCTGGGCTGTATCCCTCTAACGAAGCCCAGCATCAGTCAGCCGAACCCTATCTCATCAATAACAATAGGCCGTGACAACAGACCGCCGCCGAAACAAGAACAATAACGTCTTGCTGGTTAGGCTTGGGATCGGATTGTTCCTTTATCGGAGCGAAGACGTCGTCGGGTCCGCTCGGAGAGGTGGCCGCGCTATCGCGCGGTTTGGTTCCGTAGTCTCTTGTTGTGGAGGCGCAAGAGGCCTCTTAGAGGGTCGATCGTGGTGTCTATGGAGGAAGAAAGTGCCCGCAGGCAGTGGAGCCTGAAGAAGGCCTAGGAGGCCTAGGGGTGCTTGACTGAGGGACTGATACTGTTGTTTTGATGCTGCCAACTCTACTACGAAATATCAACCCTTAGCTACTCCGTCTACTGGAGAGTCGTCTTCCCATAGAGGTCGGTTGATTAGAAATGTTTCACTTGGCCGCCGTGAATGCCAAATGCAGAGAGGAAAAGAAGACCCCACCGCGAAAGACGAGGCAAGGAGAGGCACAGGATGTTGGTATAAGACTCGGTGATCTCACGATGTCTGTTTGATACATCTGAGAAGTCATCATACATGGCCACCGAAGGGGCTCGGAATACACGCTCGACGGTCAGCTCAGTAAGTTTCGATTGTGAGTTGATTGGCAAGTCCATTCGCTCCGGTGCTACTTGGATGTCAAAGGCGGCGTGGGTGACTGAATGTTACGACCGCTACAGTTGGTCCCTGTAGTCGTGACAATATAGTGCAGAACAGGGGATAATGATGCGTGCGCATCATTACCGAAGCTTTTGCTTTGTGCCACAGTTGGTTGCCCTGACCTGCTCGTAACACTGAATGGTTATGCTGTGATAGGCTGTTGAGAACCTGTTGGCTTTTATCTAGCCTGCGGTGGATCAGAATTGCTATTTGAGGAGAAAACGCAGCCGGAGTGATATGGGCCGCGCGCGGCGGGTCTCTGGATGCAAGGAAGTTGGAGTTGTGAGAGCTAGGAGATCACACGGAACGTGCTCGTTTTGATCTGGAAGAGCTCAAGGCGGATGACCAGCCGGGTGAGGGCCTTGAGCATGGGGTGTTCCAACGGTCTCGGCGTGGTGCAGTGTGTGAGCCTGAGGGTACGGAAGCCGTGAAACGGTGGGAATTGCGTGTCGTCAGAGGTATGGTCGGCGGGCCACAGGGTGTGGCAGTGTAATCGAGAAGGCTTTGAGCCTGGAGGCCCGGAACAGCGACCGCCGGACGTCAGGTGTAGCTGGGGCGCCGCTGGCTAGGCTTATATTTGGTATGTTCCAGCTGAGGGTGGCGCTTTCGAGCTTATGGAAGTCGAGGGCCTGGCCGGTCTCGGTTGTGTTGGCTACTGTAACTGACGATTCTATGTGGAGGGTCCGTAACCTGTAAAGGGGCTGGGCTGCGTCGAGGACCGAACAGTCTTGTGTAAAAAGAAAAAATATCAAGTTCAAAAACTTTGCTTGCAAACAACGTTGGTTGGTAAGTTGGCTTTTATTAACGCTATTAAGAGAACTAATTTACTAGGTAGCTTGTAAATAACGCCTTGGAAACAATTTGCTCTGTAAAATGAAAACCCTGCCCAGTAGAGTTTAGCCTCCTAAGTTATACCCTAGCCCTCACTAGATTGTAAACCTCGATAGCAGAAATCTTCAAAGTGAGCAAGAATTGTAACCATCCCTCGTCCTTGTCATCCATTTTTCATTTTTCATAGCAAATTGCATACAAGGGGTTATTTGCAGGCAGAGTTTTTCAACTTGATATTCTTTTACACAACGCCGTTCAACCGAAACAACGCCGATGTCGTCAACATCGAGATCGCTGTTGCAACAAACGACAATACACCCTCTAACCTCCATCAACAGCCCGCAAGATGGCTCAATAATCAACTATCAGCGGTCTGGGAGGCCACAATGTGTTGACAACCTGTCCCTACAAGAAAGGAGGACCGAACAGTCATCCTGACACCACTGCGTGGCCTCGAGGAAGCTGACCTCGGGGCAGGAGCGGCTATCTTTATCCCAATTCTCATTCATCATTCTCATCATACTCATTAGATTACAACTATAACGGTCACCAGCATGATTACTATCCTCACTATGATCGTCAGTCCAACCATTTCGGCCTCGTCGCACACGAATCCGTCTGCCGACGGCTGCAGTCGTTGCGTTGTGTCGAGCGAGCGCAGGTGCGGGTCGCAGCAACGTTGGCCGGGTTGTAAGCCGGCAACGTCCGCGGCTGGTGTGCCGCCTGGACACGGACGGGGCGTCGGGCGGGCACTCCCGAGACGCCGTGTTGTTGTGTGGAGGATGCTCGTATGCGCGGTTCGGTGGGTACCTTCCTTGTAGGGCGCTGCTGCCACTTCCCCGGTGGCCGAGCTGACCGTGCCTGCGTGGCGAGCGGCGGCTTACGGGGCGCACAGCACGTGCTGGTCGGCGACAGGGCCGAGGACGACTCGGGCGGGCTTCGCTATTGCGTGCCCGGTATCGTCGCCCGCATAAATTACGACCTGACGGGGGGAACCAGAGGCCGTCGCTGACTGCGGCGTCCTCCCGCGCCGCGGGCCCGGCATGGTCCAAAAGTTGTTTTGTCCATGCCTACCTACCACGTGCGGCCGAGCACGTAACTCGGAATGGTTGAGGGGCACGATGGGCGCGGTGGTGGGGCCGACGGTTGTTGCAGTAGCGTCCGCCGTCACCCCCGTCCGTCTCGCCGAGCGTGTTCCTCCCGATCAGCCGATCGGGGCTGGCTGGCGGTGATGGAAAGGGAGGATTGACTGTAGCGGCGGGCGTTCGCTGGACGAACTGGGTCGACTGCGACGGGGTGCTGGGGTGCGACGCTCCCGGGTGGACGTGCGGGCAAGCTGGCTTACAGGGAGCGCGTCCTGCCGTCTGGGAGTTTATTCGGGAGTTTATCGCTAGGTCCGATAACTACCGCGACCTTGAGCTGCCGGAGATCCAAAAGCTTCTTTCCAAAGTGGGCGAGGATCTCTTTCCCTGTTCTGGGATTTGGGAAGAACCAATCGGTCCGGACGATGCCGTGCTCCGCGACGGTGATCCCGACTGGACGTGGAGTGGCGAGATGGATGAGAATGGGCGTTGGTGGAAAGGCAAGGTTCCGGCGGGAGAGATGCGTGCGGCGTGGGTTGTGGAATTCGGGGACAAGTTGCGAAAGGCGGGCGGGATTGAGCACTACGTCGGCATTGGCGTAGGTGCGCTCGGGGATGCGGCTTTGGAACGGCGGACGCAACAGGACGTGGACGAGGGTGCTGGGCGTGGATCCAAACGAAAGGTTCCGACCGGGACGGAAGAACCGGCTGGCGAGGGATCGGAACGACGGAGCCCGGACGTGCGGCCAAAGAGACGCCGGACGGAGGCAACTTCGGACTGGATGGCGGGGGTCGAAAACGACGGTGTTGTGTTTAGAGCTAAAATCGACTTGAGCTGCATTTCTCGGGATCATACCATTTTTTCGATGCGAGCGTTCCCAGAGCTGGGTATGGGATACGGCGCGCATGAGTTGTGCCGTTGGTTATGGGACGTACGTGGTAGTACAAGTACGATTTCGTAAAGGGGACTGCTGGGGAAGATCGGGAGGAAAGGCGATAGTCGGGAAGAACGAGACTGCCGTCGACTTTTCCGGGAGACCGGCTTGGTTTCATCTGCGGCCTGGTTGTCATTTGAGCACGGGTCTTGCCGTGGGCACGTAGGTTTGCGATTACGTGCGATGGCCCCAGCTGCACGCGACGACTTCAAAACTCGCGCAGCGACCTGGACCACGCGGGAAGACGTCGTCTACGGACCACGCCTTCGATCACGCTCAGCGACTCTCAACCTACAGGCCGAGGCTTCCGTTGCACATGGCGGATTGGACTGGACATGACGCCTTTGGTTTTGTGGGCCAGCTGCGATTGTAGATGACGACTTTGGTGCGCACGACGACCTGATCGGGATGCTGACGCAACGGACTATGGTGGGATTGCTTTGTATGCTACCTATCGAGGTGCGGTGGCGTGCGGCGCGTGGGCGACTCTCGGACGCCACTGATTCGCTGGGAACATTGCTTCCGCCTGGCCTGACCACGCGCGGGTGGGCCGGTGGTGCTGGGGACGGCCTTACCACCTACGCCCGCTTGCGTCGAACCTAGCCGGCCCGACCGAGGACGCCGCTCGCCTGCACGGCCTGCCCCTCCACGCGGCCTCCATGCCAGGTGCTGGCCAACCCCGGTTGGATGTCTGATGTTGAAGGGGAGGTCGGGCGACCACGTCGGTCAAGCTATTCTTCTGCGGTTGAGACTACGGGTGCACTGCGTCCTTCCGGTCTGCGCACGATCCGGGGACGGCAACGGGCTGCTTCCACCGCTGCCGTGCGGCGGGTGCCCCTGGTCGAAGTGCAGTCGAGGCGTAGTACCTTGCTGGGGAGATGTGACGTCGGGCAGCGTGCGAGGGAGACGAGGCCGAGCGTCCAGGGCGTCGGCTCGTCCCGATGGTTCGATTCGATGTTGACGTGGCTGACCTTACCCCAGTGGAGGTCCTCGGGCGGCGGTGTGAGCATTGTCGGGTCGATGGTCAGCTCCCGGAGGTCGTTGAAGACGCGAAGGACGTAGTTGATGCCGGTGGCCTTCCCGCTGATTGGGCCGAAGGTGAGCGCCTTTATGGCGGTGGTGGCTGCGAGGTGCTGCAGGAGCTTGACAGTGTGCCGCGACAGAGATTGTAAATGAGGACCGCCCACCTCGAGACTTGCGACCTGCTCGAGGTCTAGCTTCTGGAGCTCGCAGAGCTGGCCATCGCTGCTGCAGTTGTGGGTGAGCTTCAGCATACGGGTGCGACGGTGCCAGGCCTGACAAAGTGGGTTGAGGGTGTCGGTATGCGTGTCCAGGATGTCGTGGGTGAGGCTAAGGCGATGGGTTGTCCACATGAGCTCGAGGGCGATGAATCTGGTGCGGCGGTCGATCTGTGCTGAGCGCCTGATATGTTGCGTTGGGAGGTGGGAAAACACTATGCGTAGAACCTCGTCCGGAAGTTCAAGGAATGCGGCCATGGCTGTTGCTGGGACTGTGGCCGACTTGGTGGTGGTGCTGGAGTGGCTTCTGGTTGCGATGGTTGTGGGTGGGGGGGAAGATTGGAGTGGTGGGACGGAGGTGAAAGGACCTACGGTCTTTGGTGGGGAGTAGGGGAACGTCGGTCGGTCGGGGCTTGGTCTGGTGGTGGATGTTGGGTTTGTTTTTCGCACCTGCTGTTTCGGTACAGCCAGCACAGGGCGGTGTATATGTTTTCCTCTTTGTGTGTGGTTTTTTTTTCCACCTCTTTCAGTTCCGGAAGGAGGCAACGGCCACCACGTCATAGTTTGGCGGAAATTGCCTTAAGGAGGAGAGCATATACGGCAATGAAACTACTACAGTCGATGCGTCTGGGCAAGCCGGGTGGGTTGCTACTATGTTAATTGAGGTGCATGTTCTGTATGATGGGCTGTTATTGTGGAGGCGTGTACTGGCTCGTCTGCGTATTGTATAACTGTTTGAATTACGACTGGGATGACTGCTTCTGCCTACTGAAGGGGAGGCACCTGTGCAGCTGGAGGGCTAGGGCGCTGTAGGTGGTAGGTAGGTGGGCCGCAGGGTGCGTCCAGTCCGTGTAATACCATTGGCGGAAGGAGCGGCACTGGGCGGGGTGCACGGACACGGTACGCACTGCTTCCACTAGAACTGATTATTATTTTTTTGTAAAAGTACGATATATGTAGTCACAAGTGGCTGGCGGTCATGTAGCTATCGTATATCGCCCTTAATACTATAGTAAGTATGCTTCGGGTCTCTTGTTGTCTACCTGTGCAGTAGGTGTGGTGTCTGCTGCGTGGAAACGTTGGCGCTTGTTCGATCCAACGACATGGAGTGGGGTATCCGTACAGTGGGGGGTCAAAAGTGTAGGTGCACTAGTGTTTAGCCCTCCACGCGTTGCAACGCGTTTCCCTCGATCAACGTTCCTTTTTTCAAACCACCACGGCTTTGATAAATGGATGCCGATCTAGCTGCCTGTAACGTCTCTATGTGAGTAAATCATTAATTTAACGATGAGATTACCGAATCTCAGCGTGTCGCCATCATAGCGACCGTGCTTACGGGCGCAACCTACCGCGACGTGGCCGAGCTCTTCAACTGCTCCAGGCGCCAGCCCTCGTGGTTCCACAGTGTAATTAATCGACAACATCGAAGACCAGAATGACGGCCACAATGACGACGAGATACACGACGGCGACGGAGACGATGACTTTGACAGAAATCATGATGACAATGAGATGGATGACGAGCTTTGCAAGGGGTTGGTGCCGCGCGTGGTCCACGTCCCCTTGCATCAGGACGCACAGCGTCTGATATTTTTCAGAGCACAAATATTTTACAAGGGATTACAAAGTAGCAGATCTTTCCTTGAGTTTTCAAAAAGGCACAGCGTCTGATGTTCTCGGGCGTCGGGCGCGTGGGATCGTCTCGACGGATCGGGGCCCAATGGCGTGGAGGCACGAGCGGCACGGGGACGTCTTCTGGGTCCAGTGCATGGCTCAGGAGTCAACAACCAGTTGTTTTCGGCTAACCGGTATCTTCTCGGGCTGCTTGATCATCACCTTGGTCCTTTGGTTTGGAGGGGTGGGGTTCGAATGAACCAAGACGGTAGGGACAGCTTGTACCGCCCGCCGAAGCGACTTGACTGATAGTCATCTCCCAGCGGGGGCTTCCTATTCCGGGTCTGGAAGCCGGGGGTTGGGTTGTTACAAATATTTTACAAGGGGTTACAAAGTAGCAGATCTTTTCCTCGAGTTTATCAAAAATTGGGGTTGGTAAGGTTTTGTATAAAAATAGAGGGGGGTAAGTTGAGGTGTGCACTGCTTTATTGACGATTTAGCTTGGTCAGCCCGAATCAGCGCCAACGGTCCTATAATGGGAAATGAGTCATTTGCCTTTGATAAACTCAAGGAACAGATCTGCTACTTTGTAACCCCTGGAAATGAGTCATTAGCCCAACGGAATCCAGAAAATCCACTCTGGGCTGTATCCCCTAACTCATCAATGGCCACCGCCGCCGAAACAAGAATGCCCACGCCCCACACTCGGCAACGACTGTAGCGCACTGTTACACCTCGCAATAGGTTTTTAACAAGAAAACCAACTCGACCTCTTTTCCCAGCAGGGTATAAGAAGCGCAAGAAAGAACGTTCCGATGATCTACACCACCGTGATCTATCGCAGCCAGCACGGGCCGCGCGTGGTGAGATAATTAACCTTACTACCAGCTGTCCATGACCGCTATTATCACGGCATGTTACAAAAGCCTATTGGCGATGACGCGCCGTGAAACGCCGCCGCACTCTGTCCCTAGTACTGTAACAGAGGGTTACTAGGGATCTTAAGGCTATGGTCGGCCACGCCCGCCCAATTGAGTCATGCGGGTATGGCTGCAAAAGGAACAGAACAAGAAGTCTGGAGTACTCGCTGAGATCATACAATCCATAGGCAAAGGCCGTAAGAGTACGAGATGGAGTTGTCGGAAGTGTGGGCAGTAAGCAGCGAGACCTGGCCGGAAATGCCGCACCCGTGGCGTGGATGCTGTCATCGACATCCTGGCGCGTCTGGAGATGGGCGCCGCAGTCTGCCTTGGTCCTGGCACCATGCGACGGGCTGGGCGTCGACATCCGTGATGGGGTGGTTCGAGCGTCCGGCCTGTCGAGCTTCTCGGCCTGAACGAAGCCAGCAAGCCCGGTGCGCTGTCGAGGGCCTCTGGAAATGGGCGGTAAGGAATCATTATTACGCCAGGTTGTAGTACATACAATCTTAAGAAAAAGGTCTGTTACTTAGTGACCCCTGCATTGTACGCCACATCCAGGCAACCAGGCTGGGCAAAGCGTATATGAACGATGCTAGGCCTGGGATTGGTTTAAGCGGAAGCCCCGCGATTGGACGGCAAGGGTTCCAACTAGATTTGGACGCGATATTAGGCTGGAACTTTCTGGCAACATAGGCAGACAGAGCCCTGTGTTGGTGAACCAGACATGTACGACAGAAAATCCTGAAGCTCCGCATCCTGCCTCCCGTCTGTCCACCATGAAAGCCTCCATAAGGTGGCCACTACTACTCGTACTGCCAAAGACATGTCTACAGGAGCAAACTGGAAATCGTAAGACGACGGAACTCCCCTCCACAGCTTCACTGTTAACTCGACATCTCTAGCCAGTCGTGCGTAGGCCCGAAACCCGCTTTTATACAGAGACCTGGGGCTCGTACTCATCTCCAGCCGATGGATGTTCCCGTACGTTTACATATTTCTGCCAACGACACTGTAGATTGACTCGAGACATTCAGGTAACAAACCCCTACAATGCCATCAATTCTGGCCGGAACGAAGCGCCATCGCCACCCGATAACAACCAGCCAGTCGCAACCATCTTTGTCTCCCAAAACGAGTCTTCAATCCCGTCCATAGGCTCAATTTATAAAAAGCTTGGGTTTGAGCGCGATTGCAATAAGCACAAGCTCAGATATTTCGTTGAAGAAATACACAGGATACAAACTTGTCAGCTAACCCAATGGGTAAAAAGCCAGTCCGATCTAACAAGAATGGCTGAGTACTTCTTTGCACAGTATGGCAAGATATTCTGGTCAGTCGATAATCAAGGAAGTAGCCAACTCAACAGGGAGGAGTAAGTAAAAAAGAGTTGAAATTGTTATTTAAGTAGATTTGCTAATAAGCCTTTTTAGATTAGTACTACTCCTTTCGCAACTTTTCTGGAGAATTCATCACAACATGGAACACAAGAAGAAAGAGGCAAACAAATCTTCTGGGGTGACCCCTTACGATGCCAATGAGACGGTGCCTATATCTATCCCACCAGCTATCTCTCCCATTACGAATAACTACTAACGGCATAGAAATAAAGCAGAGAACGGTAGGTCGAAAATTAGCACCAAAATATGATCCGAAAAGCGAGCTCGGGAAGACAGGAGATGGATCTGAGTGAGTGTAAAGGTTCCCTATATATTCTGATTCCAACCGTTACTCATACCGATCTCGCAGAAAATCGAACAACGTCGACTGGGCGTTTCCATCGAGAGCACGCTTATCAAGCCATCCAGCCTTGAATCAGTTTCACAAGCACCCCGCTCCCCTAGCATTTGCAAGCTCGCAGGTAGACACCACGCCGAATCAACCTATCCGACTAGCACGAATGCCAGACCCCACGACACTGCCTGATCTCTCGTGCGGGGAGAAGCTGCCTGCATTTCAAATGCACGACCCAGGATTTCATGGCCCCAGCGAACGAGACCTTTCGAAACGCTCCTCGCCCCAGACAGCGGTGTTCTCTACAATGCCGTTATATCGTCCGATAACCCAGAAAGCCCGCTCTGTGCCGCTTAACAGGCTATCGGGAAGCTTCGACGGTTTGAAGACTCAAAGGAAGGCACAGACGATCGCATTGAGGAGATATAGAGATGCCGGATTTTGGCGCCAAAGAGAGATAGTTCTGCGTCAACATGTGGACAACGTCCCCGCGTGGAAGTTTTGCGAAGATTTTAACGACGCGATCAGACGCCTGGGGCAAAGAATAACGGATGAAAGAGTAGTTGATTCGCTGCTTACGACGGTGAGCATCTCCGCCGGTGGCACCAAGTGTTGGGAGGGCGCCTCGTGGCATCAGCACCCCGTCATCTCAAGTGAACTTCGTCCTTTGAAAAGACGGCTACCGGACTTCGAGTATTATTCAAAAAGCAGCAAGCGATCTCGACTTACGGGGACAAGTTATCAGACGCCCATCTCCATCGATTAAAGCGAGCTGTAGAAATGAACCAAAGAGCCGCCGAGAAGAGGTTATAAGGATTTACTGTAATTGCGTGATAGTAGAAACGTCTTATTTAGTTGGTGCTTATTGAAGTTTTGAGAAGTTTTATTCAATATTTACTATAACGCTACATCCATCGCTAGTATGGACATGGCGGCAAAGTCGGCGCTTGACGCACAAATTCCGACTCCCATTGGCACTCGCCGCCGTTTACACACCACAAGCACCCACGCGTTCACCTGTACGTAGGTAAGTCTAGAGGCCTCTTCATCCTGCCCTAGTAATCTGTGTGTTGGAACGCGAACGTTCAGCTCACCCCAGCGCATCAGGCTGGGCTATCCGACCTCGTGGGCAAAAGAGGATATCAGTGCGTCGGACGTTAGAAAGGGCATCTGGAAGCCTGTTGTTGCCAAACTGGTAAGTTTAACCGTTCAATATCACTCACTTAACAGTGCCTCAAGCATGTCTATCCCGCCCGAAACATACCAACCTGATACCTGGCAGGGCGCCGTAGCGGACCGGTATCACTTAAGATGGCCACCATTGCCTGCCGCGGGGCAAAAATACTCCCTGCCGTGGTCCACATCGTCTCCGTACAGTAATGTATGTGGCCTCAACTGCTCAAATAACGAACGGCGTGGCATCAGGCGGTCAAGGATTCTTATCCTAGTGGCAAACACACCACAGTATGCAGCCCCTGGCGGTAAAGGGCATCAAGAGTCTCGGCCACTCAAGGCGCCTTTTCTGCGAGACGAGATGGCAGTCCCTCCTGGACGCGGGGATAAGTTCTTGTAATTATACTAGGGAAGTATCTATTTAGGCCTCTTTCTTAAGCCTATATCAGACGTATCGCTTTGTCTTTGCGATCGAGATCCTCCAACCAGTCTTTCACCGACTTGCCCTGCTGGAGGGCATTCTTGTGCGCCCGGGGGATTTTGGCTCTGTTGCGTTTATTGCTCTCCACGTGAAAGTAGAGCTTGGTTCAGTCAAGGCGGTCGACGTTTGGGATAAGGGGGTTAGGGAAGGTGCAAAAACTACACACCTATTCCACAGTCTTATAAGATAGTTATTTAGATAACATTAGTTATTAGTTAGAAATCCTAAATAACGTACATGCATAGCGAGTCGCGCATCATAGCGAGTCGCGCACTTCTACTTCTTTCCACACTCTTCACCTTGACATCAACTTTCCTCCACATATAACCATGAGTTCCTCTTTAAATGAAGGTCGCATTATCCTTGCACTCCAAGCTATTAAAAAAGACCCAAAACTATCCGTACGAAAAGCAGCCTCTATCTATAGTGTCCCCGAAGCTACACTTCGCGACCGACGCGCCGGACGATTACCACGACATGAAACGCGTGCGAATTCAATGAAGATGACTCAGTTGGAAGAAACTGTGATTCTTGAACGAGTTATTGACCTGATCGATCGAGGATTTCCACCGCGACTTGACGACGTACGA